>MVGT01004291.1:816415-828793 GCA_002174775.1 Macleaya cordata
AAAAAAAAGGAAACAGAAAAATCAAACCACGTTTGTAACTGATACTATTTTTTTTTTCCAAGCCATGATCTTTTTCTCTGCTTGATACAGGGTATACATGGGGGTAGATCTAGGAGAGGAGAACACGTTTTGGGGTAAAAGGGGGCCGATCCATCTTTGGGGATTATCGTAGATCTGACTCAGAACTCCCCGCAACGGTGTGGTGGGTGTTTGTGGTGGTGGGGGAAGAGGTGGGCGGCGATGTCTCCGATGAGGATGGGTTTTTTTCGAGTTCTCTCTAGGGTAAATTTTCGAGGGAAAGAAGTTCGAGAAACTTACAGATACGCCGTTAGATTTCTAGTGTTCGATCTTCGTCTTCCTCTCACGAACGTTGAACGCAAGATCTGGCTTTGTCACGAATTTCATCTTTCTCTAGGGTTTTTTCGGTGTTGTAGAGGGAAAGAAGAAGAGAGTGTAGATCTGTCTAGGGAATAGGGTTGGGTCGATAGGGTTTTTGGGGGAGAGAAATTTTTTTTGGGGAAAAAAATTTGAAATGTTTTGCCACATCATCGGATGACATGGCAAACCTCTGCACAAAAGTTGAGGCGCCACGTCATCGCCACATCAAATGTTTTTCAAAAAACAGCGCCGCCAATGTTCATATAGCAGGATCCTTAGTCAAGATAGGTGTTCACTAATTCTTTAGGTCGCTGTTAAAAGGATCGGTAATGCTTGAGTTACAGCAAATTCCTACAGAATTTGCTACCACTCAAGCATCCAACGGTCAAAGTGATTTGCATCTCCTCGTATTTCGCATCCCATCCTAAAGTGTTAAGAATCTCACCGTGAAATGTGCCTGCTGTAGCAAATTCGGTAGGGATTTCGGTAGCCCTAGCACTACCGTAAAAGGATATCCCTCAGTTTGGAATCTTTGGATGGTGGGCCGGCACTTTAAGCCTCTCTCTTAACTATTTTGAGAGTCCATTTAAGAGTAATTATTTATTTTTATTGGATTTTCATATAATGGTTTGTTTGGATGATGATTTTAAATAGAGATTTTGTGGGGACAAAGGATTTAGTTAAAAATTAGTTAGATTTATAAAATAATTTTTAATTAATTTTCCACCAAATTCCTGGTCTTCACAAAATTTCTACTTAAAATCATCCATCCAAACAAACCATAAGTTTAATGTATATAGAAGTGTTGATTTTTTGTGACGATGACCCACCTCCTTTTTTTAATGAGAAAGAAATTTTAGAATAGAGTGATATTTCTTAGGATGACATGCATTTGAGCTTAGTGAGAAGAACAATCTCACCTTTTTAAAAAAATGTCTCAAGTTGAAAAATGTCTTTGAAGCGGGAACGTCAGAGCGTGGTTCAAAGCGAAAGCACGAGGTTCTGGAACATGAGCATTATCCCTATACCGCAGTTCAGGTTACTAAAAATCAAACACATGTATTTTTTATGAGAAGTGAGAACACATGAATTTAGTCAATATTCATTTGCGCACGGTCAACAAACCAAATTAATGATAATATATATGGTCTACCATCTGCATACAAAACTCACTTCATGATCCTTATTTATGGGAAGATCATTGGAATCAAATTATATCCCATTTTCGTAGTATTACTGTGGGTTTACCCATGTAATTACTTATTAGCACTATAGTTTAGATAATAATACTGAGTTGGAGAGGTGCTTTTGGGACCGTCCGTTTAATCTGTCTAGCTGAACAGATTTATGTGGCATCCAATCTTAACTACTCATTATATATTTGTGGGGGTCCACACATACACAATGACTGGCTGAAATTGAGTGTCATCTCAATCTGTTCAACTAAACAGACTAAAAGACTGGTCCCAAAATCATTTTTATACTGGTCCCAAAATCATTTTTCTACTGAGTTCTCATCAAGTCGGTGGGGTAGCTTCTCCTTTTATATGTTCGTTGCTGTTTTTTTTTTTTTTTGTGTACACACGAAAAACCAGAAAAAACACGTATCAAATAAAAATTGTTAAATGACTAAATGGATTTAAACTTTAAATAATAGACTCGGGATCAAAAGTCGGAAAAAGAAAACGACCCCAAATGACCGTGGCCTTTTAGTTTCCAAACTCAAACCAATTAAAAAATTTATAATCCTATTCCTACCTAACGTGATAATTTTTTTTCCTAAGTCTTTTTCTACTCCAAAGCCTGCAAGTAGGTCATTAGATCAGTGTTAATTAATAAGAGGTTAGCATCCCTTTTTACTAAATTATTTACGTCGTGACTCTATCATCATTAATTTTTAGAATTAAAGTTGAAAACAAATTTTAAAATTGTTACGTAGTCAATCATGATTACAAGCATTAACTATCACTATATTTTCGATGTTATAAGGAAAACAACCTCTAAGAAAATCAGCATGTGGATGCATCATATGTGAGCCCTACAAACGGGGGCGTTATAAGCTTATATTATATCAAAAGATAGTTTGGGCTAGGGTGCAACATCCATGTGGACAAACAATTATTTTGATAGAGTGGTTTGTCTCTCTCCCTCTTAAATGAGATGTTATGTATAGATTCAAGTCATTGTATAGCGAGACTTTCTATGTAATTTTGATAATATCATAGAGGGTATAGCACATTTCAAGAGTTTTTGTAAACAATTATTGTTGTCATTGATGGTTGATAATCATACAATGGTTTGATATTTTCACCCAATTTGATTTCTAAGTGTTACACCCATATTATTCTTACATTTATCTATCTCAAAAGATAATTCAAGAGAATTTTTTTTTTTTTTGAGGATGATCTCTTCGTGTAGATGAAAAATAAAATAAAATAAATGATCTTCAGTCCTAGATAATCTAAGAAAAAGGGTTTACAGCTGGTTAACATATGTTGGTTGTGAAAGTGTTCAACTGAATCAGTCTCTCATATTTTGATACATTCTCAGGTTGCAAATTTTGTTTGGAATTACTTTATGGCTTGAGCGAGAGCTGATCATTCAGTTCAGAATGAACTTGTGGTTTAGAAAAGGGTATGAGGAAGAAACAGAGGAAAGAAAATATAGAGGGTCCTCTCTTTTGCCGTTTTATGGTGTCTTTTGCTATAACACAATGCCCAAGTGTCTAATTATAAGCATTGTTCAAAATGTCGTGTTATTTTATAATGTTTCATCGGTTCAATTCATTTCGTTCTTTTGACTCACCCATATGAAACATTACTTAAATTTGTGTTCTCCGAAAATTTTGTTCCGTTTCGGATTGGGTCGGTTTGTTTCGTGATCAGGGCCGAATCTGAGATTTTGGGGGCCCGAGGGGAACTCTTAAAAATGAGGCCATATATACTAATATCGAAAACAAAGTAATTACTCAAATTCCTTTTATTACACTGCAATAACAAAAAATATTTGCAATAAAAAAACATTGCAATATGATCAAACAGAAGTAAGTTCTTTTATAGTATCTAGATAAAAACCAACAACTACAATTATTCGCTAAATAGTCTCGCAACAATGAAGAACCACCTAATTAATTGAAAAAATAGAGAAAATTATAATTACTTGTAGATTATTCTTCTTGCATTTTTAGTTGCAAAATGTCTAATTAAACTTGCAAAATTAATTGAGCTTTTTTACTTTAGCTTTTTCAATAGATAAATTAGCTAATTCTTTTAATCTTTCTTGTGACGTGGTTGACCAATGATAAGACTTGATCAACTTCAACTTTGAAAAATCTCTTTCTGCAAAGGCAATTGTAACTTGTATATATAGTCAATAACATGCTATAAGTAATACATACATTTGGGTAATCCTTCTTATGAGCTCAGTTTCTTGAATTGGTGTTGTAAAAAAATCATAGATGACATGATTTGATCCAATATGAAATAGAGCGGGTTTTTGGCTTTCTCGTATTAGGGTTTTTTTTTTCATTTGAAAGGGGTGCACGTTTGGTGAGAGAGGAAAAAAAAAAGAAGAAAGAGTTAGTTTTAGTAAGAGGCTTGTGAGGTTTTGGTAGGTTATTTCTTCAAGTGCCATTTATCTAATTATGGGTATTATCTTTATGTAATTTATAAAGTAATTTTTATTGGTATCTCTAAAGGGGGAGGGATATTGAACCATATTATTGCGCCACTATTGCACCACTTATTTTTTGAGAAAAAAGTGGTGCGCATATGGAGATGATCCAAGGGCTAATTTTCAGTGAATATGTTTTTCTCACTATGCAGATAATCATATCCAAGAATTAACCCATTTTAGAAATTATAAACTTATGAAAAGTATATCGAAAAAATCAACGGTGAATAAAAATGCCTAAAGTTTGCATATTTATTACGAGTTGATTTGAGAGGGTTAGAAGTTATAGAATGAACTGATTTTCAGATATATACGATAATATACATAGTGAGGAGAACACCCTCATCGAAAATTAGCTCTTAAATCATCTCTATATTGTCCCTTTAAAAACAAGTGGTGCAATATCCCTCTCCATTTTTAAAAGTGTAATTTCTCAAAGTTGTATGCATGTATAATTTTTTTTGTAGAATCTATATACATAACTATATAAGGTAGTTAAAAATTTGGGGGCCTTCAAAATTTGGGGGCCCTAGGCAACCGTCTTCACTGTCTTCCCTCAGATCCGGTTCTGTTCGTAATACATTTCGATACTTTTAATTCATCATTTAATTATTAAATTATTTATTTTACTAAAAAAAATTTTAAATGAGAATGTATCAAAATATTTTGAAATGCTTTAGAATGCTTTGTAATATTTTTAAATATTTCATAATTCCAATGTTTTGATATTATCTCGTATCGTTTTGAGGAATATTTTTATTTTTCAACATACTTTGACACAAAATTTTGAACCTTGATTGTAAGGATGATGTGTGTGGTAGCATAGATGATTACTTTATCATTTCTCTCTGTAATTAACACCTGCAAATCTGCAATAAATGTGCACATACACAGTCGTATATTATTATGTGAGCCATACGACCCCACCATGTGGAGGGCCATTGGAACTTAGAATTGTTGTTTGAAAGCTAGCGGATCCGATCTGAGCCTGAGGTGACAGGTCATATTGTACCAAGTACGAACGTAATACACCATCCGTATAAACCACCCTAAACTTTATCCGCAATCACATGTCTTTTTTTTTTGTACCAGCAAAATCATTAGTGTCGTACACTCCTAATTAATTGGGTTTGAAGTTTGGACTCCTTAGAAAAATAAAAGTAGTCAAAAGCAGCCGAGTCCACGAGGACTCGAACTGGCCCTGACTCTGCCTCTTTGAATAGGATAAATTTATTAGACAAGGGTTTTGAGGGAGGAATTTTGTGGGGACCAGGAATTTGGGAGAAAAATCATGTTACATTTTTCTTCAAAATCCTGGTCCCCACAAAATCCCTCCTTAAAATCTCTTGTCCAAACAGACTATATGTTTAAATCTCATTTGCATTGAATAAATTAGAAAATGTTGTAAAGTTTATATAATTCATGTCCATATAAGTATTCTATGTTGTCGATTGATGATCTTCCAATACTTGCTGATTGATAGTTTCTCTCTTCTCTCCCATTAAAAGCTATAGTCTCCATTAGTTAGTTGCCTTTTTTTTCTTATGCTTTTATTTGTGTTTAAAATTAGGCAATGAATCTATTATAAAAAAAATAAAAAATATTGATTTTACATTTATAATCGTTGGAATATCGTTTTCCAATAATGGAAAAAGAAAAAGAATTTTCATACATTTCTTTACATTTTTTGGGGTGATCGATTTGACTTGTCCTCTAATGGTTTCACAAATCAAACATAATTATTGATTGTGGTTAATTAAATGATGCTTATGTTGAGAATAGTTCGATATGGGATATGAGAGCCTAGCAAATCTAATATATATTGATTTTGGGTCATTCCTCTCATTGCCTATTGATTTTGAGGTAGATGTCCACAAGCATAATATGGTATCAGAGCGCATGCCTACATGACTGCCACACGTGCTCCACGTTACTCAAAAAGAGTTCCACATGTTAGGTTCAAAAGAACGCCACACGTGATATAAGAGCCTAACAAACCCAATGTATAATGATTTTGGGCCACTCCACTTATTGCCAATTAATTTTGAGTTGGATGCCGACAAACTCAATATAGCTTAAACGAAAATATATGATTAGAGTGGCTTAATCATTAATTTAAAATCAAAATAATTAAACTAATCATTATTCTAAATAAAATTCAAAAACAATCACATTTTACAACTATTACCATTGGCAAGTACAAGTTACCTTAATTACTTAGAAGTTAGTCTTATCCAAATTCATCTTGCATTGAAAAAATTTAAAAAATATTGTTAGAATGTATATCGAGTGTTCAATTACCTTTTATAGTTGATGGTTGAATTTTGAGTGCTTATAGTTTGTGATTTTTCTTGTCATATATGTGTCGTTCGCAAACCTTTATTTCTTGGGTAATGCTACATAAACACTCGATCGGGTGTTTTTATTTTAAACACCGGCCTGTGGGGCCCACATAGATACACTTCAAGAGCTGAAATTTTGTTAGGTTGTTCTACTCACCATGTGCAACATCCTCACAAAAAATCAGCCCATTTTAAAATTTCTAACCCTATCAAAAGTTAATATCAAACTAATTGAAAATTAACGGTAAGAAATGAACGGTGGGGAGAAAAGTTTGGATTTTGATCGGGTTAGAAATTTTAGAATGAGCTGATTTTTTGTGAGGATGTTGCACATGGTGAGTAGAACAACCTCACAAAATTTCAGCTCTTGAAGTGTATCTATGTGGGCCCCACAGGCTGGTGTTTAAAATAAAAACACCCGATCGAGTGTTTATGTAGCATTACCCCCAAATACCCCATTTTTTATCGTCCCATCGAAAAAAATAAAGTAAAAAAAATATGGAAGAAAGAAAGAACTATTATAGTTTAGTTTTTTCAGATTTGAACACTTTTAGTGACCTCTTTGACCTTAGAAAGATACTACTTTGTATATATTTTATTTCCTTGTTTCTTTGATTTGTATTTTAACCATTTCTTCTTTCATTTAATTTCTTTTGTTTCTTTCAATTAACAAGGAAAAATAAAGTGAAGCAATAGGAATGTTATTTCTCTTTAAAAAAAAAAAAAAATTCTGTCTTTTTGGCCTCTTTTAATTAAATCCTAGCACCGTCGACCTTGGCTGATTTGAAAAAAAGAACAACTAGATTGAAAATTCTTAGATTAAAACAGCTTAAAAATTTTAAGAGAGATGACATATTGTAAAAATAAATAAATTAATTAACTTGTGTAAAAATTAATTTATTAATTTTGATTAAACTAATCTCAACGTGACTCAGAGTCACGTTTTTCTATTTGTCAATACTGCTTGACCAAGGTAGGTAAACATCTAATATTTTAGACCTCCTTAAGAACATGTCAAATTAGCCATGAAAATTAAGTGGCCAATAGCAACAACCCCATCGCATCTCTGAAATTTTTAAAACGCGCCCCCCTAAAAAGGAAGAATCAAATCAGTAGAGCTTCTAAAAAACACACCCCACTTAATTTATGAGATATTTATCTAGATTGAATCAAGAAAATGTGGATTACAAATAACTGAGATGCTATTGGTACCGGTCCAAACATCTATTTAAATAGATAGATTGAGGTGACAATTCAAATCAGCCATTCGGTGTGTATTTGTGGGGTCCATACATACACAAAATATGGGAACTGCCACCTTAATCTATCTATTTAGACTGATGTTTGGGCGGATCTCAAAATCATTTTCCTACAAATATTCACTTGATGAACAATACTAATTTGAAGCAAATGTGTAAAACTCTAATATCAAATTTTGGAGTTTCGAGAAAATAAAAAAAGAATGGTTTGAAAAATGACATTTTGGTGTCATAAAACGTACCCTAACATAAAATGGGGAAAAATGGGAAGTTTACTCCCACCTCACTTTTTCTTAATTGATATCTTATTTATTTTTGTACCTCGTTTACACAGGCTTGTAGAATTTAAATAGAGATAATTTAAAGGATTGATTCATATTGTAGATCATCCTCACAAATAATTTACATCGTCTAAACCATTTTTATAGAAGTTTTATAGATTAGTGAAAACTAAATGTAAAATTAATATTAGAAATTTATTAGAAAAATATATATAGAAAAAATAATTTTTATTCTTCAGTGGAGGTCGTTTTCAGAAACAGCGTTGCAGCGCTGCTGTTTGGCCCGACCATAATACATAACAAATGCTAGATGCTTATGTGGTATGGTGGGTCCCACTACCACATAAGTTAGAAACCCCTCAAACACTTTTGAGAAGAGAAAAGTAGTGGGTCCTACCTGCTAAATAAATACCTGAGGTATTTGTTTTGTAACATAGTAGGCCAAAAAGCTTTATTGTTTGAGAAGCCTACCGTGCAACTAGGCTTGCCTTTATTATTTTTATTTTTGCCATTTTGGATAGGGATGGTCGCTAGGGTTTATGGCCATTTGAGGCACCAAGGAAACGCCGTTACATAAAAAAGCCACAAAGGAATAGCTATAGTGCTAATCTCTCCACACGTTTACATTTACCAGCCACTCCCGGTAACATCCATCAGGTACTATACACTTAGGAATTGGATTACAAACCAGCTCCTTGGGAGCTAAGGGGTTCCCAAAAAAAGGTAGGGTCTCCCCATATGTGTGTTTTTTGAGAGTGCTATTTTGTACACTTTCTTCTGTTAGCGGGTGCATGTTCTCCTCCCTTTTATTGGCCAATGTGCTTGACAGTGTGAATTCATTTATTTCATAGCCCCTATCTTTCAAAGGATCGTTTCACAGATCTATCTCTACAACAAAAATACAGTACAAACAAGATAAAAAAAAAAACTAAATTTTGAGAGGTTTGACTTAACTTTATAGAAACCCCAAATTTGTTTATTAGAGCAAATAATATGGACACCTCAAATCACCTTTCCCTTCCTCCAAAGGCCCAAACCCTACATTTGAAGTACGAGTTAAGGAATGGAAGGAGAAATAGAGTGTTTACAACGCGGCAGAGAGAAAGAGAATAGAGAAGAGAGATAAGAGGAGATAAGATAATAGAAGAGAAGAGAGAGAAAGAAGTGGATTTATTAATTTAATTGAAACCTTCATTTTTTGAGGGTTTTCCATAGTGTTTGCCCACCCCATCCTCAAAAATTGAGGTGGAAAACTCTCCATTTGGAATTTCCCATAGTACTTGCACTCTCAACAGTTCTCTGAATTTTAATTCAAATGTGAGAAATTTTTTTTTGAGAGAATGTGCTCATTAGTTTTATAGAAAAATAGTACCTTTTATTTTCATTTCAAATTTGAAATAAAATAGTTATTTTAGAATGGTTTGTAGCATTGAGTTATAAATAAAGCAACAACCCAATACCATAACTAAATGCAAAAAGGTTAAAAATTGATGTGGCAAAAATTGAAAATCCTTCAAAATAAATTTATATTTGAAAACTCCATCAAAAAATTTGAAAGCTGTGCAGGAGTAGAACTTAGACCATCTATCCGCCAAATTTTGAATTTGAGAGGATCCCATAGGAGTGCTCTAATGGTTTACATATTTTGGGATTCCCCTAACTTCTTTGGGATTGCCTTTAACAATAGCTTTTTTTTTCTTTTTTATTATTTTAATTTTAATTTTTTTGATCGACTAATACTCTCTTATAGGAAGTGTGTGTCGTATCCGTATCGTGTTCTATTTTTAGTTGAAATTTTGAAGAAAAAAAAAAATTTGTATAGTGTCCTCGCTTCTTACGTCTTAGGTGATGGTAAATCAGGTCAAATTGGAGTTAAAAAACGTATAAATGAGGTCGTATTTACAAACCCGACTCCCGATGTATTTAATCATGACACTTATAAATACCTTCACTCTACCCCCTTTTATTTACTCCACTGATATCTCCATTTTCCTCCAGCACAACAGCTCCTTTTCTCTCTTATCTTCTCGCCTGTAATTTCTAGGGTTTCGACCCTGCAACGTTTTCTAGGTTTTTATCTGGACTTGCATGGCAGTTAGCTTATTAGCTCATGAGGTATCTGACCTCTGCCTTGGAAAACCGGCTTTGAGATCTCTTTCGATCTCTGCTACTATCCGTGACGCTTTATCTGTTCTAAAAATCACCGGCGAGAATTATATCAGCATATGGAGCTGTGATCATTCTTCTTCTTCTTCTTCGGCGAAGAACGATTTTTCTCAGGAATGTCGATGTGTCGGAAAGGTTTGTATGGTTGACGTTGTTTGTTATCTCTGTAGAGAAGAGAATCTCTCAAATCCTTCTTCTGCGCTTAAATCGCCTGTTTCTGTTCTTCTTCCGGAGGTTTCTGGAATTATACGGCATGTGGAGCCACATTCGAGGTTCGGATTTTAGGATTAATGTTATTATTTGATGGAAATTTTAAGTTTTTTATGTTGTTTATATTCGTTTTGGAGTATTTTACAGTTCTTCCTCTGTTTTTTTAATTACTTGACTTATCTGATCATTTTGGGAGTTTTGCATGAAATTGTTCCGGCAATGTCGAAGAGTTGCCGGGTTTCATATTTTTTCTGGTGATTTCTCATGGTGAAGATCCAAAATTACGAGCTTGAGAGGTTTTTCTTTCTCTCTCTCACCCTTTTTCTCTCTCTTGAACTTAGATGTTACCTCCGATTGTCATCTACATGTATTACAGAAGATTAATTTCCTGTTAAATCAAGAAAAAATTCACAAAAAAGGGAGAATCTAGGGAGGAGAAAGCATGACCAAAAAAATTTGATCTTTAGTTATTTAACCTAGAATTTTTATTTCAAATCTATGAAGTAAATAGAGTTCAAGGTTTCTTGTTGCTAATGTTTGAATCTTGCAAGAAAACATCTGTAATTTTTTGAGAGAATGACAAAAAAAAATTTGGGATTTCTTTTGCTTTTAGATAAGGTAAAAACATTTTCAAGAATTCTGTGAATCAAATAGATCATAAAGTTCCATATTTTACCAGTGCTTGAATCTTGCAACAGAAGATATTAAGAACATTCTCTATATTTAAGAGATAATGACCCAAAAAATTTCTTTTGTTATTTAACCTAGAATTTTCTTTATTTTGTTTTGGATGAAGAAAAATCATTTCTTTTAGAAATCTGTGAATCAAAACCTTATATTTGGATCTTTCCAATAATGATCTTAACAACATGATTTTCAATTTTCCCCAAATTAAGAAAAAGAAACTAGAAAAAGAAGGAATCCAGCCTTTTCTGCTACAAATCTTTGTTCTTTTTTGCTTTGCTTGAACTTCCCTTTACTTAACAATCTAACTAATTTTTAATCTATGTTTCTTTCTGGTTTTCCAGTTTGTTAGAAGTGATTGATCTCATCCTAGAAGGTGCTCAAAACCTAATTGTTCCCTTGAAAAGCAGCCCAAGAAAAAGGCTCCTCCAAAAATCTTCATTTGGTCCAACTCTCCACAACGGCCGTGAATTCTGTTGGCTAACTCAAGAAGACGTAATACGATTCCTTCTCAGCTTAATTGGCCTTTTCTCTCCAATCCCCACTTACTCCATCGAATCCCTCGACATCATCGATACTGAAATACTTGCTATCGATTACCACGATCCCGCCTCTTCCGCTATTACTGCCATCTCCACCGCCATCTCTCAACAGACTTCTGTTGCAGTAATCGACGAATTGGGTAAACTAATAGGAGAAATTTCCCCATTAACACTCTCTAACTGTGAAGAAACAGTTGCAGCTGCAATAACTACTCTCTCAGCTGGTGATTTAATGGCTTATATAGATTGTGGCGGTCCACCAGATCATTTAGTTAAAGTGGTGAAATCAAGATTGAAAGAGAGGAATTTAGAAGGAATGTTGGATTTATTGGAAGATTTAAATTTGAATTCTTCCTCATCATCACCAACATTTTCTTCATTTTGGTCTTCTTCAGATGAAGAGTGTTGTTCTGCATCTTCATCACCTGTAAGTACAAGATCAAGCAGGTGTAGCAGGTCAAGTAGTTATTCGGCGAGATTAGTGAGAAGGTCTGAAGCAATTGTATGTAATCCAAGGAGTTCTTTGGTTGCTGTGATGGTTCAGGCATTAGCTCACAGAGTAAATTATGTTTGGGTCATTGAGGATGATTATAGTTTGGCCGGAATTGTAACATTTTCAGAGATGTTGAAAGTCTTCAGGGAACATTTGGACTCTTAAAAATTAGTAGAGAGAGAGAGAGAGAGAGAGAGAGAGAGAGAGAGAGAGGTTTAGAGTTAGGATTGAATTGAATAGATTTTTGGTAAGTGATTGTGAAATTGTGTTTTGTATGTTTGTTTTTTTTTAAAAAATTGGCCAGACGAGTTTTGTCCAGGGCTTTTGGATTTGGAATCTTTTTTTTTTTTT
>MVGT01004291.1:832041-879949 GCA_002174775.1 Macleaya cordata
AAAAAAATTGGGGCGTGGCTTTACCTCCACGCCCCGTTTCAAACGCCATCATACCTCTACGCCCCATTTCGGACGTGGTGCCAGATCCACGCCCCGTAAAATAATTTGCAGATGAGTCTGGAGAAGGCCAATTTTAGCCTATCTCCGAGTCTCGTAGGCTAAAATTCTTATTTTAGCCTACCCACTGTGCAAGTGGGATAAAGTAAAATCCAAATTTACCTTACCATTGTGGATGCTCTAAGAGTATTAGTAGGCTCTTGAATTATGTACAATCTCTAATTCAAATTTGATCTCAAATCTATATTATCAAACCTATATTTCTGTTGTAGCATAATTCAAGTTGTTTTTTTCTTTTTCTTTTTTTTTAGTGCATAAGAAGAAATTAAGAAAAAGTTATAAACTAAAAAGATTGCAATTATTAGGTTGAATAAGACGTGCAACGTACAACGTACGAAACTCAGATCTTATTAATGTACGTGGTTATGTATGGGGCTGGTACATGCATCACGTGTCTTAAACTTAATTAGATAGGGGATTCTGACCTTTTTGATTCGTTTTTTTTTATTAATTAATTAAGGGTCTTGTTAACATGTGCTCTTAGGGCACATGATAAGGATGTTTTTGAAGGGATTTTTTTACAAGTTACACGTCTTCAAATCACCTAAATTTTTGTAAGCATAATATTATCATTATTTATAAGATGTCGACAAAAAATTAGGTCCATCAGAAATATCTAACCTTCTAAACAAATCACTTTAAATGTCAGCCGTTCATTCATACTATTAAAGTCTAAATTAAGTGTTCATGGTGCTAGAGGGTGCTAGAGGACTCAAATTGAGCTGTTTTTTTAGATAAGATCCAAATAGTATAAATAACATAAATATTAAAAAATCAGCCAATTTGGACAACTTTAAGAAATTAAAAAAAATACAAAACTAAAAAGCTGGCACATGTTAACAAAATCCATTAATTAATGGGTATCAGATAGTGATTCTCATAAAATAAGACAAGATAGATTCTGATTTTTGGAAGATCCTGTTTATTTGTTAATTCAACAATTACTTTCAAAAAAAAAAATTTATTGAACCCTCATTGGACTCCTCACAGATCTCAAGGCAAGTCATGCATGCATGTATTTGGGGATTTTGTTAGCATGTGCCTTGAGGGACGCATGATTAGCTTTAAGATTTTGTATTTTGTTTGGTTCGTTAAAGTTGTCTAAATGAGCTGATTTTTTTATATGTATGGTATTTACACTATTTGAATCATATCTAAAAAATCAGCTCAATCGGAGACCTCTAGCACAACAAACACTTAATTTAGATTTTAATAGTGTGAATAAATGCCTGACGTTTAAAGTGATTTGTTTGGAGCATTAGATATCTCTAATTGAGCTAATTTTTTGTATATATCTTACAAAATAATGGTAGCATTATGTCTACAAAAATCAACTGATTTAAAAACCTCTGACTTATTAAAAAACTCCTTCAAAAATAACCTTATCATATGCCCTTAGGGCACACGTTAACAAGACCTTTCCTACTGGTAGATTCCGGGCGTGGAGTCAGTAAGATCCACCCACCCACCACCCACCCACGACGTCATTACGCATCTGCATCAGCTACCCACCTACCCAACACACCCTAAGAGCATCCACAGTGGTATGTTAAAATACCTTTTTACCTTATTTGAGTTGAGTAGTGGGTAGGGGAAAATAAGAATTTTAGCCTACGAGGCTCGGAGATAGGCTAAAATTGGCCTTCTCCAGACTCATCTGCAAATTATTTTACGGGGCGTGGATCTGGCACCACGTCCGAAATGGGGCGTAGAGGTATGATGGCGTTTGAAACGGGGCGTGGAGGTAAAGCCACGCCCCAATTTTTTTTAAATTTTTAAAATTGCATGGGGCGTGGAGCAATCTCCACGCCCCAATTTGGGCGTGGAGATAGCTCCACGCCCAAATTTTTTTTTTTTTTAAATTTTTTAAATTTTTTTTTAATTGATGGGTTAAAAAATTTTAAAAATTTTAAAAAAATTATAAAAAAATTATAAAAATTATAAAAAAATTATAAAAATTATAAAAAATTTTAAAAAAAATTATAAAAATTAAAAAAAATTATAAAAACCAGGCGTAGTGCTAACACTACGTTTGATTCCAGGCGTGGTCCAGGGACAACGCCTGGCTTTTTAAAATATATATATATTTTTTAAATGTCAATTTTGTCCTCAGTTTAGGTTTTTTATTAATTTTTTAAATTTTTTTAAAACACTCCCCACTGTGGATGTGGGTCTTGTAGGCTAAAAAACAGTAGGGTAAAATGGCTTTTTACCCTACAACACTGTGGATGCTCTAATGTGCATTCCGTATCTCCATTTCCTAACATGTGGGTGCCCCAAATCCCAATGGCTGAATGTATTGAAGACCTTCTTCTTACCACAAATATATCTTACTAACCGGAACCGCTGTCAAGTAAGTGGTGATTCATCATGATACAATTCCTTGGATAGAACTGTGAACTTCTACTGAAAACCAACTTGCAAGGGAAGGGGTTCAAGAGCTTATATTCCCACCACCAGTCCCATAGTTAATCGACGTCGAATTATTTTATGCACATTATAGTTCTTCCGAAAACCTTGCCGACCTGCGTTCATGCTCTAAAGGCATTCTGGAATTTAAGACATTTTTTAGTTGATTATTCCAACACTTTCGCTCCCACTCTTATTCTACATTTTGGTTATTTGGATGTTTTCATAAAAAATCATATTATTCTAAAACTTTGCTGATTTTTAAGAGTTGATTGGTGCGAGGTCTCCAACTCTTTTTCAAATCAATAAAGCTTTTTGGCCCACCTATGTTACAAAACAAATGCCAGATACTTATGTGGCAGAGTGGGACCTACCACTTTTCCTCTCCCAAAAGTATTTTGAGGGGATTTTCAACTTATGTGGTAGTGGAACCCACATGCCATATAAACCATCTGGCATTTGTTTTGTAATATAGTCGGGCCAAACAGCAGCGCTGTTTTCAAATACACGAGGGCATGTATATGTGCAGTTGGAGGAACGCGTCTTTGAAAAGAAACCACTTGCGCTTTATATATGTTATATTCCCTTTTACACCTGCTGGTGATTTTATTATTTTTGTCTCTTTCAAATCCAATTAACAACGATAATTGATCGAAGCAACAATTTTCAGCCTCAATGCCGTCTGGAAGGATTATTCATTAATTTACAGAAATGCTCGCGACCCCTAAGCAACTGATGTCAAATTTTGTACGACGTTTTAATATAGACATTTTTTTTTTAGTGTAGGTGGGCAGAGATGGTTGGTCAAGTCTATAAAATCCAACTACAAGAATTAAAATTGGATCATGGTGTGGAATTCCCAAAATGGAATCAAGTTTTTTTTTTTTTTTTTCTATATATATATATAGAATCAGACTTGGATTTACCAGAGCAGCTCACTCCATATCTTCAACTGGCGTTTATGCATAAATACCCCCAAGTCCATATAGAGTCCAGGAACTAGACTCTGACCAGAAACATAGAAGCTAAATCCACAGAATGGCGTCGTCCTTGATGGCCTTACAGAGGAGGGAAGAGCAGGGGTTTGATGGGGACGAGGTTGCATTGCGCGCATGTAGTCCGATGATCGCATCGTGATCATCACACAGAACTCAACATAATTATGGCATGTATCAGGGCTCCCCATCAAAGTCGCGCATGAGAGGGAAGACCGTAAATAACACAGTTCCCATATTTCAGTTCGTAAAAACAACACAATCGCATTCTCTGATGTAAATCTATGTTTCTTTCCAGTAGAGGTCAATTTTAAACATGTAAACCCACAGCCGAACTCTTATGTTGTTGATAACTTCGAATTGTTATCATATTCACTGGCAGCGCTGCGTATATGTAAATATGAAACAACTGCTCTTAACCTCAAATAATCATCACATTAACGAACACTAATAGGAGGGCGATACACAGAGAAACAAATTTGCCTCACAACAAACCGCTGGTAATAAGAACAGATTTTGGAATAGTGAGCTTGTATTATCTTCTAACAATCATCAAAGCATGAATAGTAAACTCCTAAACACAAGCTATATCACTTATGAATACAACAATATTTTACCAATCCTTGGTTCAAGTGGGTTTCAATACAATTAACTTGTTAGGAACATAAATTGACTGCAAATCCAATAAAAGACTCTATATGACTCTACACTACAAGCTCATTTTTATGTCTCAGTGAGGAAAGCGGGCAATGGTGGTCAGGCACTTACTTCCATGAAGCCTGCTGCATCTTCAACAAGTTTTTCCTGAACCATAATCTCAGTTGGTTTAAGGCATCCTCTCAAAGAGTCGTGACCAAGTTGTGCTCTTTCATTATCTCCAAAACCAAAGATGTGGCCCATTTTGGTGACTACAACAGTGTGATACAGTCCTGTGCTTATTTGAGAAATGCGGTGAGCTCTGAGGCTGTCTAGGATTTCAGGCTTCATGACTTTGTCGGAGGCACCCCTGTCGGAAAACCCTAAACTCCCGAACCCCATCCAACCAAAGCCAAAAACAGAACCATCATCCGCAAGAACAAAGGTCTTTCTTTTCCTTGCACATACCTATACATAAATCAGATCATGCAGAAAGGATATAAGTTGGGTCTTGTAGTAATACAGAAAAGTCAAGAGCAGTGGCAACTCTTAATCAAGGGACGAATAGAAGAAAAGGTAAACATGCAACAGCAATATGGGTTCATGGCTTATGTCCTGGCAAAACTTGGTTTTCCACAAGGCCATGGCTTATGCAATATCAAAAGATTCAACCAAATTATAAAAGAATATAAATACACAAACAAGAAAAAACTATAGAAGAGGTGGCCATATGAACTACCCATATGAGAAAAAGGTGGCAATGTCAACAATCACATGTACAGTGTGGTCTGCTGCAATGAGGATGACAGAATAATGTCTAGGATGGGGGAAAATGATACTGTACAAATTTGATAATATCCATGGCCATTGTTTCTACAGCCAACTGCTGACATTTAGGTGGCATTTTATTACCAGTGGAACTTTGCAAGTGTTCCTTAGAATTATAAATTTGTCACTTATACCTCAAAACTGGAGGAAAATTTAGTGATATTTTAGTCTATGAAGTTTCTCCACAAGGCATTGGTTTGAATCAAGAACTCGATGAAGGTGAAGAAAGAGGTCCAACCTGTACTGCGAGGTGGCCCTTAATGCTGTTTAGCTGTGCAGGAGTAGTCTTGTCAATCTCATCTCCCTGGCCCAGTGCACCACAGTAGCCTTTGCCCCATGTATATACCTGCAAACACCATTTTTTTTTTTTACAAAGAAATCGACTGTTATTATGAGATACCAAAATGCCAAAAACAACGTATTCCATAAAAGTACCAAGTTTCTTTCAGAGTTAAGGAGACTCACAAAGCCACTGGAATCAAGTGCTATCGCATGCTCATCCCCAGCGGAGACACGGACCACATGAATATTCTTCCTCTTAAAGGACTGGATTGCACGAGGTAGCAGCTCATTATGTTGTTCACCATGGCCAAGACAGAAATTAGAGCCAGACCCAAATGAGTAGACTGTCCCATCGTTCATTACTGCTAAGGTGTAACTCGGACCTGAAGCAATCTGAGCTACACAACCGACACCTTCAAGCAGTTCAACAATTTTTGGAGTGGGCCTGTCTACAGAGTCACCATGTCCAAGTTGGCCATGCGTGTTAATCCCACACGTGTACACATGACCTTTATTTGTGAGGAATGCAGTAAAACTTAGTCCTGTGGCAACCTAGAAAAAAGAAATAATACAGATGCAGGATTAATACATAATATTGCATGTATACATGCCAATTCTAGGTAACAACTAGTTAGAAACAAACATGTGTAAAGCGAAAACAACCATAAAGTCCTGTTTGCTAAAGCAAACTGAGAATTTTCAATTTTTTAAAGAAACAATAAATCCTGACTTGACCATGGGAATGACTTTTATGATAACTAGAGAAACATTAGCAGTTACTTGTTTCTCAAATCCATGACTCTTGCATATGGTTCAAAATGATTTAGCATCAAGGTAATGGTGGAAATGAAGTTGTCATATTGACATACTGTACTCTAACTTCAAGCAGAAAGAAATCTCAAAAGAGTTCAATAAAAAGAAAATGTCAAGCACGCAGCCAAAACATTGTTTTTCCTCTTCCCTACTCAACACATTTTCGATGACTACATTAGTGATATCCAAGTAGCAGCAACTGTTGCCTTCAGCAGTGGTGGAACTTTGAAAAAAAAAAAAGTTAAATCTTTTGCTATATTAAATCACTTCCAATACTAACCTGTCTTAACTCCACTAATGGGTAAGTCAACTTTCTGTGCTGTATCTTAGATCCTTTTTTTTGGTCGGGTATTCAAATATAGATCCTTGTCTGCTATATTCAATAGAAATGCTAGGTGCCTTGGATATGCTATTGCACACTCCAAATTCAATTCTTTTCCAAATCAACTCCAAATTTGCAAAAATAATCCATGACAGAAGAGATAGTAGCTCCAAAGAGTTCAAACAATCATGTGACTCTCAAATCAAGATCAACTACATCTTTACTTGGTAGAACATTCAAAAAGTGAAAGAACCACCACGACAAAGCCCAAATTTGAGGTTGCGTAAAGGTGAGCATCTAGCTCGCCCCTTCTAGTGTTTTTCCCTTTGCTTGTATGGGGCTTTCCCATTTTCTAGCTTTTACTTAATTATCTCATTGCGAAACAGTTCTAGCTACAACAATAATACCAGTTTAGATTCTCATATTTCTGACAGTAGAATAATTCTTTAAAGAGCACTTCTGATCTCTTTTTTCTTTTTTCACTGTTGTAGTGTTGCGCTCATTGTTGTGTTGAGATCAGCATACAGAGCCAAACCCACTATTGTGTAAACTAATTAACATCTAGAAAGGGGTAAACTATTGAACATATATGTTGCAACGTACAGTGACCTTTGAGCATAATTCCTGGCTTGCTAACAGCTTAATAGTAAGCACGTAAGCTTTACCTGTTTGCAAGGAATTCCCTTCAATGCTTCAACACGCCTAGGCCTGAAAATTGCTCTCCCTACTTCTCCATGACCGCAACAAAATGATGAATTATCTCCGCATGTGAATACCTGTATCAAATAGAATATGGGAAAACATAACCATTTTTTTCTAGATTAGTGAAACCATTAACAGTTCTGGAACTACTTCATTGAGGTGGTACTGGCTACGAACCTCTCCAGACTGCATAACGAAAGCTGCATGGTTGTGGGAGGCTGAGACATGGAGTACACGTGATGAAGTTGGGAAGTTGATCCGACTGAAGGCAACACATTGTGTAATGTCAGGACCATGACCAAGAACACCGCACAAACTGGACCCACAAGAGTACACTGACGAGTCACTGATCAACAGCGTGTGATATCTTCCAGTAGTAATCTGCATCTGCTAAGATGGAACATTCCTTCCTTTAGCTTTTAGTAGCTAATTAAATGCCCCATATCAATACAGTTTGTGAAGAAGGGGGTAAAAGATTTTTCTAGTCCTTTCAGACAAGCAAAAGAATTTATATTCTGTGAGAAAACTGAACAAGTGTTGTGAATCAGACTGGTAACTGGCATGACAAACACAGAACTTTTAAGACCATATGAACATTCAGCAAAAAAATACCACTAGAAAAACATTCAGGAAAATAACACATGGTGTGAATGACTTGCAGAAATTTAGAAAATTGATTAAGGTTTCTAGTAATTCTACATATAAAGTTTATAGACAGAAATCAATCGCAAACCTCTATACATAAGCTGTCAGTATCTATACAAAGCTGAGCAAAAGATCGAATGCAGGAAACATTTAACAGAAATATTTACCAACCAAGCAATACCATGAAAAGGTCAGAAATTCAGTAGATTAGAATTTAATCTTTCCTCTACATTATTTGGCAAGTTTGAAACTGAGCATTAGCATTTAATTATGGTTGAATTATATTCTAAGGTATCAGATACTCATAATATCATAATGAATGACAAACAGAACGCTGAGGAACTAACACAAAATTTTACATAGTTAGGCAATGTTCATACTTCATCTGACATGAAAATGTAGCAAATTGTTTAAAATTTAAAGATTTTAACCCCACTAGCCATATTAAAGAAATAGTACATTGCCTGCTGAGGTCTCGACCACGTCAGATGATTGTTCCACGGCCTGCAAGAACCTCAGCACCCGCTTCCAATTCCCATGGCATCGATCGAAGAGCTCTTTCTGAGCATTTGAAGGCAGATAACCAAATATGGGATGTGAGCTGCAGAGCTGGAAGGCAGCAAAATCGACTAATGATCCAAAATTCTGAGGGAAAAGCCCATGGGTTCCCCTGAAAATTCGACTAGTTTGTTCTAGACAGGCGAGATCAGCCGCACTCAGCCTGCCTGAAGTCAAAATCTCTAGAAGCAAATGCGAGGGCAATTCTTCAATGGAAACTAACCTAGTCCGATCCGCCATTACGTTACTTAAAATTTCTCTCTTTCAACACTTCAGGAAGCCCTAATCTCTCCACCAAAGCTAATACACAAGCGAAGGCAGATATTCCAACTCGAAAGATCAAATTTTGAGGCGAAATCTCAGGCAATTAAAACAACATATAAAAAAAACATCAGTTGGAAGAGATATAGAGGAAATTGAATACAAAAAAGGGGGTTTTGCTGATAAATTTGCATGCAATCGAGACGTGGATACGATATAAAACATCAGAAGGAACAAATCACACTATAGAATTCAAAAAAAAGGTAGAAAATTTCAAAGCCAATTTGACAAATGAAAGTGAATTTCGTTCAAAATTCCACCCCCAGTTAAGCCAACGAGAAGCGAAACAACAAAATTCAGAACTTTCACTACTCAACAACAAATTTGATTACAGAGGAGAGAGATAGAGAAATGAACAAGCTTTAGAAGATCAAACTTGTAGTGCAAATTGATCAGAGAAGACCCAGAATCAGAAAATTAGACTAAAAAAGGAAGAATTTTTTTTTAGGTCGAAATCAGAAGGAAATCGAAAGAAATAGATCGAGAAGAACATAAACCGGAGAATCTTACCAGAGATCATTCGAGAAGAAAAAAAAAAAAAGACGAAAGTAGAAACTTTGAAGCTTTTCGGTGGTGCCGATCTCTCTCCTCTTTTCCACCGAAAAGAGGTTGTTAGAGAGAGAAAGAAGAGAGAGGAATTGCTGAGCAATCCTCCACTACAAGAAGAAGAAGAAGAGACGGTCCGTAAAATTGAAAAAGAAGGAAATAAATAAAGCAAAAGTTAGGGTTTATTATAAAGAGCTTTGATTATGGCGTCATTCTCTGTGTGTCGAAGGGGGGTTGAGAAAACAGAGAACGAATCTTCATTTTTGTATTTATTTTTCAAATTTACCTTGTTTTTTTTTGTTTCTCATTCAGAGGAGAGCTAATTATGGGTCCCATTCTGCTACTGCTGTTTATTTCTTTCTTGTCGTCTTCAATATTGACATGTGTATCTTTTTAATTTTGCCACGTGTGTGCAGTTTACATCTCTAATTTTGATTTTGCTTGACCTAAAATCACCCACCCAATAGCTAGGGTTCATCGATTTTATGTTGCACCATCTCCGTGACTAGAGGTGTTATGGTATAGTTGGTGTCTATCGTCTTCCATGAAACCTATTTTGATACCGTCCATCTGACTCAAATTTCTACGGCTTCAAAATTCATCCACTGGACACAAATTTTTCAGTAAATAAAAAATTATTTCTCAAGTGAGTTAATTTCTAAGTACTATGAAAACCCTTAATTAGATTATTTGATATATGGAATTAAGGTTTTGAGGTGCGGTAAGTATGATGGTGTGGAGTGGAAAGGATAATGAGCCAACAAAGGGATGTGTTGGATGGCACTCCTAATGCCGCCTCATTAGTCCCTCCCATGGGCAATGGCATGTTCACATGTAACAAAATTTAGAGGTAATCGGCACAATTTTTGTCGGCTCTCTCAAACTCTTTGTCTCAACTTCAAATTTAAGACTGGGGAGGGTTTGGTTGTTTAAGGTGTCCATAGTACTTGTCCAAACTTTAAAAAATACATTTTTAGTTGTTTGAAGTGTCCATAGTATTTGCCCTAATCGGTGTTGACAAGAGGCCATGATCACCTGGTCCCAACATTTTGATTTTTCATTGAATTGTTAAATGTGGGTACAAATTTTGAATTTAATGCATTGGCCACCCTTAAACAAAATCTAAAAACTTATGATATTATCATAGCCATTAGTGGTTAGTATTAGACTTGGCCCCATTGAAATCAAATCCTAACTCCGCGACTGCGAACGAGGTTATGAATGACCGGAACAATTATGAATAGCCATAATGTATGCACATGCATTGGTCGTATGCTTTACACTAGGAATTGAATATACGACAGGCACATGTGTTGTACGTCAATTTTAATTTATACCATCCATTTTTACTCCAACGTTTCAAACGTGTGACATTTGATGACTTTTTCTCAAATCGTGGGATCCTAACCCTTGCTTAAGAGTTAAGTCTTTTGATTGGTAAAGTATTAAGGAGAAAGTCCATCACGTTGACTGTTGACTTAGGAGATTCCCTCCTTCGCCCATAAGTATAAGGAGGATCCTTTTATTATATGAGCTAGCTAGTCATACAACAGTTAAATACAAGTCTTGATTGGCTCGTTGTCGTGTCTCTTCCTTTAGCTAAGGAAGATGTCAATGTTAGCTGTAT
The DNA here is from genome assembly GCA_002174775.1 of Macleaya cordata. Taxonomy (NCBI): domain Eukaryota; kingdom Viridiplantae; phylum Streptophyta; class Magnoliopsida; order Ranunculales; family Papaveraceae; genus Macleaya; species Macleaya cordata. The sequence goes on from MVGT01004291.1 coordinate 842,843, forward strand.
TTTTGGGTTAAAATAATGAAAATTCATACTAGTGGATTAGGTCATTAGGTGAAAGGGGGAAGAAAAAAGCTTCAGGATCATTTTTTCTGGTGGAAGAAATGTTTTGAAAACAGTAGAACAAAAAAATATGAGAATTAATTCCTTTTGCAGTATACAGAGGATTATGGCTCGAGAGGAATGGTAGGGTGTTTGAAGGAAAAGAAAATCAGTTTGAAGATATCATTCTCAATATCAAATCGATGTTATTTCTATGGGGTTCCATAGATGATGTGTTTAGGAATTTCCAATTTTATGATTTGGTTCAGAGATGGGAGCTAGTTATCAATCTGTAATCCATTGTATTCTTTTTTTGTCCATTTTCACAATCAATAAAATTTTAGCCCTTTCTCTCAAAAAAAAAAANCATCCCAATTTATTAATCTTGTGGAGCTGTAAGGACGTTTAGGGTTAAAATATGCAAAATGCAAAATGCAAAATGCGAAATATCCTATACTTTTTGTTTAAGATAATGCTTACCTAAGCTAATTTCACGGTTGTACTATTTTTTAAATACTCTTATAATTCACGTCCATTCTAAAGTAATTCGTGTCTACTATGAATTGTATTTTTTGGTAGAAAATTTTGTAGGAATTTCGATAAATGTAACATCAGTGTTTTATTTATTCCTACGTCAAGTAAACAAACAAAAATAGATAATTATCCGGACTTAAAACCCAACCTCACTAAAATAGTAAAGATGGAAAACTAATTTATTAAAATGCATTACCATCAAGAGTGAGTGCTCTCAAAATACTTGTTATATTGTTAGTGATAAGTGGGTCGACACGTTAGTGGATCTGAATTTTGATACAAGTGGGCCAAAGTGGGTTCCAGTTGGATCAGGCATTATTATATAGACTTCAATATTTGGTTGGGCCTACATATGTAAACCACTTTAGGGGATATCACAATATCACACATAACATAATGGGCAAATCTTCCATGTCCTTTGTAAATGATAAATACAGCCTATGAGCACATGGAAGGAATACTTAAAACAGCACATCTACATCGTTCTTTTTAGGTGAGAAATCTGATTTGAGGTTCCCAACACCATAAGCAAGATAGAATATGAGCTCATCATGCAACAACAAAAAAAGGTCATCTCATATTATTCACACATGGGGAGCAAACGCAATCATTTTCTTTTTTTTTTTTTTTTTGCTTAGCATGGGGAGAGGGGCAATCAATACCATCCATTGGGGCCCAACTCGAAATCCAGAGTAAGCAACCCATGCTAAAATCAACAACAATTCGTACTAAAATTTAATCTTCAAGTCATGTTTAGATGAAAAGAATAGAAATATATGATTTTTGGGAAGAGGAATCACAAACGCACATCTTCCATTGGTTTTGCTATTTCTTCATTTTTGTCTATTTTTGATAATCGCATTTATAAGGAATATGATTTTTGCCAATCAAACATTAGAATGGAAGAATGCGATTTCATTTTCGTCATCCAAGCATGACCTAACCTTAAAATAATTCCTGCTAAAAAATAGAAAATAAAAAATAAGTGGACATTCGAGAAATCCGTTTGTTGGATTTCAACACATGACTTATCATACTTCCAACCAGTAAACCTAGTGGTCTATCATCACTTCTCTTTTTCTTGTTTTAAATCTATAACTTTTAATCTATAGGGTAGATATAGATTGAATTTTTAAACATGTTAAACTATTCCTTTTGTTGTTAATTTATAACTAGCTTTTGTTAAAAATTAAAAAATATTATAATTTTGACCATTGATTTAAAACGAGTAGATTTTAAATTACAAGTTATAGATCAAGCTGATTTCATGTAACTATATTCTCCTCACCGTGTAGATCATTTTCTCCAAAAATCAGCTCCAGAATACATTTTATGTAGGCCCCACAAGCGAGGGGTTATATGAGGGGCTATACAAAGGAGCTATGTAACCTGATCCAAATTAAAAAATGTTGTAATTTTGTTTGTGATGGCAATGTGGCATCCTCAAAAGCTCACCCCCGCGGCCCCACATGCTGGCGTAAATTGCATGTAAGAAAGAATTGGGCGTAACAAATAAAAGCTTGGGTGTAAAGTTGAACGGTTCGTAAAGGAAAGAAATTTCAATCCTCTTGTAATTGCGTAATTTTTTTTAGAACAATGTGTTTTTTTTTTTTTTTAAGTGATCTACACGACCAGAAAATCATTCTCATAAAAATCAGTATTTGGATTATACTCTTGCAAAATCCCACAGCTGGGCGTAAGCAGTGTAAGGGGGAGTTGGTAGTAACAAGTAATAAATTGGGTGTAGATATCGGGCTCTAGCTGTTTATAGACTTTTGTTACCGTCTATCAGTGCCAGGCTTTAGAGACAGTAGCGCTCTGAGGCTCTCTGTCTACAACTAAGAACAAAAACAGCAACAGGAATTCATTCTCAGGTACATACCCATTTAATTTTTCATTATTTCTGTATCCTACTTTTTCTGTAACAGAATTTTAGATTTTTGTGGGGATAGATGCTTGACTGAAGATTTTGCACATTAGGTTTATGATAAAATGTCTGAAAGAAATCTTGATTCTTTTTGAACTGCCGTTCACTGTTTCAATGAATGGTTTCATGGTCATAGAATTCCCAAGTTGTTTTTTTTTTGGCAAATTAGTTTGGTTTTTAACATTTGGTATCAAAGCTAGGTCCAACTCCCATGACTGGGTTTGAGTCACGGAATTGGGGTCATGTGGAAAGATTATCTATCTGTTCAAAAACTGAGTAAGAAAAGAAAATGTTAAGATCAAATGCTTTCATATGGAATTTCTGGGAAGGTCTATACTTGGGAATGGTAGAGAAGAAGCAACTTCATGGATTAACTACCTAAACCATAGTAAGAGCACATTTTTAGTGGTTTCTTTGTTCTCTTATTATTTGGTTTGGAAGAAAAACAAAACTTCCCTCTCTTTCTTCTATTTTTCTTGATCACATATGGGTAGGCCATGGAGGATGTTTGGCTTCCGTAGAGCTGGATTTGATACCATTTGTGTAATACCCAAAACCCAATTCACCAAAAAGAACTATAAGTGATAGAGGTGTGAAAAGCTTAGGTCCCAACTGTTTAGGATTGTAACATTCCAAGCTGATGGCTGGAATTTGGTTCATATGTAATGTTTGGCCTTGTGTATGAGGTATTTATTGGTTTCTGCTATTTTATATTTGTAGGATATGGAGGCAAACTCTGTGCAAGTTGAGAATGTGGAGGATGAAGAGGAGTATGTTCTACTTGATCTTGATGCTGTTTGTGGGCAAGTAGACATCCCGCCAAATGCGCCATATGTTCTATCTGTATGTGTATATTCATAGTTCTTTAATTTTCTAATTTGTGATAGTTGAGTTGATGAACTTCGGATAGTCTAATTTCTATAAATATACCTTAATGTTTATTATGTTATTAGATAGCTCTATAAAATGTTTCTTATATATCTTGTTTTGTATGAATTATTTCTTTTATTTTTTCCTGACAGCCTTCAGGCTTTGTTAGAATCAACTACAATACATGTTTTCTGGCCTGTTTAACTTTTGGCCTTTCACCTAGTATACAGTTCAACAGCATATTCTTGGTTGTTTTGAAGAAAAGTATCTTGTTTGAATTACTTACATCGGCATTATTGTGACTTTGGTATAACTAATTGACAAAACTCTTATACTCTTAAAGACTGGTATTAGGATAGAATATTTGGTTTACTCATCACGAGAAATAGTGAAATACTTAGAAAGACAAAAAAGGAGTTGTGTATTTGAAAATTTATCTTAATGGGGATACAGGGAAGAAGACGTCCTTCTTGCAGCTGCCTTGAACAGAGTGCTACAGATCAAATGGTTATCATGATTCAATTGGGTTCATTCATAATAGTTCTCCCTGTAGGGACAATCAAAGGGTGGATTTTATTGATGCTTTATAGTCTAAAATGCCTTTGGCACTGGATGGGAGGATTTCCTCTTTCTTTGTTCTGATTTGCAAGTTTATCTGTACTTCATAAATGAATTTGCTATCAAATTATATTACTTTTGAGTCTATTGACACATCATGAATGTTTCTGATCTAATAGCCTGTACATCGATCGTCGTTGATTAATGCGTGTCTTCAATTTGTGTAGGGTTTGGACACTTTGAATCCAGTTTTGGTTATAGGTGACAATTTGAAGCTGGTGAGTTGTTAGTGTTATGCCATGTGTGGGTTGCTAGAGTCATGAGTTTTATTATTTCGTTAACTGTTAATATTCTAAATACAAAATAAGCATATTTATAATTTTACAAGTACTTTTACGGTAATCTTCCGATCAGGTCCTTTTGAAAATTCACGTTAAATAATATCGTAGTTGGAACCGTTACATGTTTCACGCAAACTTTATAGTTAAACTATATATTGGAATTTGAAGAATATGATTGGACTGCTGGAGAGCACTTTATAGTACTTCTTTGACTTGCCTTAACACAGAATTCTTATTTCATGCTTGCCTCGTAATGAATCAGTCATAATTCGACTTGAGCAGTCGACACAGTACTTGAAAAACTTGAATGCGACGTAGTTCTTATAGACATGTCACCTGTTGAGCTATTATTCTTGTCATATTTGAACACCATTATTTTTAATATGAAGCACTAGATAAACAGAAAGCAATGAAAGGATGAGATAGCCCTCCAATTATGAAAAAAGAACTGTCATATTATCGTATAAATAAAAATATGCTGCTCTCTCCCTCTCTCTTCAAGTGAGAGATTGGATTGAAAACCCCTTATGCATAATATGTGGCTGCGATCTACACTTTTTTGTTCTGGAAAACCTAGTATCATATCATTTCCATACAGAAGACATTCGTTTATTAATGTTTCTGTTCTGTGACAGATAGGAACATATGAGGAAACAATTGGGACATGCTTGGTTTTCACTGAAAACGGTGAGTTCAATTCTTTCCCATACTCCAATACATTCACTTAAAGAACCGATCAGATTTTTTCCCTTTTTTTTTTGGTTTTTGTTTAAATGAGATTATATGGCTATCTGTTTATCTTTTTTTATTAGACTAAAATCTATCTTGGCAGATGGTGGTCCTTTGGTGCACGAGGAGACGGGGCCATCCGAACAAAACCTTTTCAGAGGGACATGCATTGTAGATCCGAATCAAGCCTCAGCCAAGCAAGTAACGCCTATTGCCAGCACTCAGAAAATTCTCAAGTTCAGATTGTCACCTGAAGCTGATATTCAAGCACCTGCAGTTAAACCAAACCCAACTGATTCTAATATGTAAAGTGAACCCTCAGTACAGCTTTGAGCTTCTAGTAGGTCTAATGTCTTGGCGAAGTATGGTATGAAGAGATCTTGTTTGCACACTGGGAACCGTTTTCCCTGATATTTTTTATACAATATCTACTTTCTTTTCTTTTTTCTCTGTATTTAGTCTTGTTAATTTATCCAATTCTCTTCAATAGGTCAAGATAATACATAAGGGATTGAATAACCCTAGGTCCCGTGACCCCAGAGTTACCCGAGCCTATGGGGTCTACATAAAGATGATTTAAGAGCTTATTTTAATGAAAATGTTATCCTCACCGAAAATCAGCCCTTTCTAAAATGTGTAACTCTATCATTCGGTGATTGAAAATCAATTGTTTCAAAATTTATTTATTTTTAAGGGCTGATTTGAAGGGGTTGGAGATTTTAGAACGGGCTGATTTTGAACATCCTTACAGAAAATCAGATTTTAGATCACCCTCTTTCATGGTGCGAGTCACACTAGGGCTGTCACGAGAACCTAGGGTTATTCGATCCCTTCTCATACATAAATGAGAATACTATGATCAATAAACCAACTTTTCTATGATCAATCGTCTGACAAGAGTTATGTCATTGTTAACTGCTGAGTTAAATATGCCTTTGAAGTTTCAACTGTATCCATGGAGTTGCTTGGTATGAATACCAAGTTCCCTTATACAGCCGTTGATGCAAGGAAGTTTCTAGGCTATTTTTGAACTAGAAAACCTCACGAGGGCCAAATTATTTGGATGGTGCGAGGCTAATAGGTTTTACTTTAATAAGTCAAAGAGATCTGACCAGAAAACATTTGTCACAACTTCTTGTGGCAGGCACAAAAAAAAGAAAAAAGAAAAAAAAGAAAACTCGTTCCCCCATCTCTCCCTTTCTCACTCTCTTCACACATAATTTCAAAAAAATAAAAATAAAAACCCCATAGAAGTCGATTTACATAGGCAAGTCTGGGAACCTTGTTGCGGAGTCTGTTGTCCAAACTTGGCTATGTAAATCCATGTTCTATGGTTTTTTCTATATAGAGATTAAGAGTTGGAGAAAGAAGAAGAAAATTTGTTGAAGAGAACCGGGACAACTATTCTTAATAACTGGAAACTGGAATACTCCAAGGCATGTATAAACGCTATCTTTTAAAAGATGTTTCTCCTCTTTCGGTAGAAACCGCGATGTCACTCTGGGGTGATAAGAAAATCTCTCTTAGGATACAATGGAGGTCGTTTGATTCATTGTGTCGATCCCCGCGAGGGGGCTCCGTCCCCTCGACCCCCGTTCGAACAACATAACTAGAAAACAATGAATTTTAATGAAAATATCTAACATACCCCCACTATTTTCAAAAAAATGATTCTATGTAAAAGAAAGAATGAGAAGAATAAAAAGGGGCTGCATCACCAGAGTAACTGCCTACGTGCCCATGAGGGATCAAGCCACCGTAGTTCATGCAAGCGATAAATCGACTCTATCAATAAAATAGACATCATCGAAGGAAGTAGTACATAAATGAAAGTAGCTTTCGACTTTGAACTTCCATTTAGTGTAAATAACTCAAAGTTTTATCAAGTTGCTATGGTGAACGAATCTTGAACCAAGGACCCTATAATGACTAACCGGAGTTATCACACATACTATATTCAAAATAAGAGTGTCTTTTTATTCCAACGCATTAACGGCCTTGCGTAATACCCTGATTTCTTGAGTGCTTTAGAGATGGTCTAAATCTCATAGGAAGCGGCCTGACTTTCTCACTCATATAGGTAAGTTCTTAAAAAGTGATTCTGCGATTCACTTTATCTCACAATAGAACTTATTAAGGAATCTAATCCTACCTCTTTCATGCAGACTTTTCACACTAGAGATTTTGAGGAATGAGATCTAAAGTAATACTCTAGTATCTCGACTAAATCATACTTTAACTTGTTTGTACCCTTTGAACTTTGTTTATTAATTTCAAAACATAAGTAGGGTTCCCATTAAAGATGATTGAAGTTACGTAGACCTCAATCCCATTCATTTTGATATTTTAACAATCATCTCTCTAGCTAATCCTTTCGTCAAAGGATCTGCTAGATTATTCCTTGACTCTACATAATCAATTGTTATTACTCCTTGCTTGAGTAATCTCCTAAGAGACTGATGTCTAAGGCTGAGATGTCGTTGCTTACCATTGTAAGTCTTATTTGCGACCTTATACAAAGTAGCTTTACTGTCACACTAAATCATTACAGCTGGAGATGGTTTCTTCCAAATAGGAATATCTATTAATAAGTTTCTCAGCCACTCAGCTTCTTTACTTGCATCTGCCAAAGCAATAAATTCTGGCAATATAGTAGAGTCTGAGATGCATGTTTGCTTTTTAGAACTCCATGACACAGCTGCACCTCCTAAGGTAAAAATCCATCCCGTAGTGGATTTAGAGTTTAACTCTATGTTATTCCAACTTGCATCAATGTATCCCTCGAGTATAGCTGGATATCCTTGAAAATGCAAACCATAATTGATGGTCCCTTTCAAGTATCTTAGAACCCTTGAAACTGCGTTCTAATGTTCCTTTCCTGGATTACTAGTGAAGCGACATAACATACCAACTGCGTATGCTATATCTGGTCTTGTGCAATTCATTGCATACATAAGACTTCCAATTACACTAGCATATTCTAACTGGTAATAACACCTACCAGTATTTTTCATTAACTTAATACCAGGCTCTACAGGAGTAGAAGTTGACTTATAATCCAGATGACATACCTTTTAAGAATCTTTTCAACATAATGAGATTGAGACAGTGATATGGACCCTTCTTTTCTCATTATTTTAATTCCTAAGATCACATTTGCTTCCCCTAAATCCTTCATATCAAAGTTAGATTCTAGAAACTGTTTAGTTTCCCTTACACTTTCTAAATTAGGACAAAAAATAAGCATATCATCAAGATACAAGCAAATGAGGACACATACACCATTTCTGTATGTAGAATAAATACACTTATCTGCTTCATTAACCTTGAACCCATTAGATAACATTACTTTATTAAACTTCCCATGCCATTGCATAAGAGCTTGTTTTAGACCATAAAGAGACTTGACAAGTTTACAAACTTTCTTCTCTTGTCCAGGTAAAATGAAACCCTTTGGTTGCTCCATATACACTTCCTCTTCTAAATCACCATTTAGAAAAGCTGTTTTTATGTCCATTTGATGAACAACTAAATTGTGAATCGAAGAAAGAAATAACAACATACGTATAGATGATATCCTTGCTATAGGAGCGTAAGTGTCAAAAAAGTCTATGCCAAGACGTTGCTTGAACCCTTTAGCAACCAATCGAGCTTTGTATTTGTTTATAGAACCATCAACATTTAATTTCCTCTTGAAAATCCATTTGCTACCTATTGGTTTTGATCCATGAGGTAAATCAACTAATTTCCAAGTTTGATTTGACATAATAGAACTCATTTCATCGTTAATTACTTCTTTCCAAAAAGGAGCATCACAAGAAGATATAGCTTTTGTGTAAGTAACAAGATCACTATCATCACTAAGATTTAACTGAGTTTGGTGTGTAATTTTATTGACATCACCCTCTACCAAATATGTCACAAAATTAGGACCAAAAGATTTATCTTTTCTTTGTCTTTTACTTTTACGAGGTTCTATATTCAAATCTGGTTCAATAGGTGCATCTGATTCAACATGTTCATCATCAAGGGTTTTTTCATGAATTCTTTTGGTATTATAAGGGATAGAAATAATATTCTCAGTTTGTATAAGAGAAGACTTATACAAATGTTCAAAAAATTCAACATCAATAGATTCAATAATATCATAAGATTCTAATTTTAGAACCTGTAAGCAGTACTATTCTTAGCATAGCCAATAAATACACACTTATAGGTTTTGTTTCCTAACTTAGTAATCTCTGGGTCTGGTTTTCTCACATATGCAAGACATCCCCAAGCTTTTAGACGACTAAGATTAGGTTCCGATTAAAACAAAATTCATATGGAGTCTTGTTAACCCTTTTCATAGGAATCCTATTAAGGATATAACATGCACTTAAAATAGCCTCACCCCACCAAAAATTAGGTAAACTAGAACTTATAAGCATGCAATTAACCATCTCTATTAAAGTCCTATTTTTTCTTTCTGCTACACCATTTGATTCTGGCGAATAAGGTGGTGTAAACTCGTGAATTATTCCATTGGATTCACAGAATCTAGATAGTTCTGTTACTTTGTATTCACCTCCTCTATCGGAACGAAGGATTTTAATTTTACGATTCAATTGATTTTCTACTTCTGCTTTAAAGATTAGAAATTTGTCTAATACTTCATCTTTACTCTTTAGTAAATACACATAAGCATACTTCGAAAAATCATCAATAAAAGTCACAAAATACTTGTTTCCACCACGTGAAACTTTACTATGCAAATCAGCCACATCTGAATGTATAAGTCCTAGTAATTCAGATGTTCTTGTTACTGATTTGTGTGACTTGCATGCAATTTTACCTTGAACACACACATCACACTTATCAATATTATCGAATCTACACTTAGAAATAAGATCTAAATTATGCATATTTCTAATAGATTTATAATTGAAATGACCTAATCTTCCATGCCATAAAGATAAGGAGCCAACAAAATAAGCAGAACTAACAACATTTATTAAATTCATCTTAAACATGCCATTACAAGAGTAGCCTTTTCCCACAAAAACATTGTTCTTGGACACAATGAGACTATCAGACTCAATTACCAACTTATAGGGTTAAGACGATCTCCAGAAATCAAGTTCTTGGTCATTTCAGGTACATGAAGTACTTCAGCCAGAGTGAGAAGCTTTCCCGAAGTGAATTTCAATTCAACAGTTCCGGTTCCAGCAACCTTGGCACGAACATCATTACCCATTTTGACCTCTCTGTTATCGGTGCATACTTTGTAAGTTTTGAAAAGAGATTTGTCATTACTTACATGAATGGTAGCCCCTGTGTCCAGCCACCACCCTTCTTCAACTCCAACAGAGTTGGCTTCCTCCACCATTGCAACAAACTTGGATTCATCAGGTACGTTATGTTCAGTAGTCATGTTAACCTGATTCTTTTTAGATTTCTCGTCTTTCAACCGGATTCTACAATCTCGGGTAAAATGTCCAGGTTTCTTTTAGTAAAAGCATTCTCCTTTAGGCTTCTTTTTAGAGCTTTCTGTCTGATCTCCCTTGGAGTTGGACTTCATCTTTTTATTAGCCTTATAGTTTTTGGAGAATTCTCCATGAACCATATTTGCCTTTTCTGTCTCCTGTTCATCACTCTTTTCTCGTTTCTGAGTCTTCCTCAATACGAAGATGACGCATGAGAGATTCCAGGGAGTGTTTAGTCTCGTCATGTTTTAACTTCTTCTTGTAACCATTCCAAGAGTTAGGTAATTTAACAATTATGGCCCCAACTTGAAATGCTTCAGGCAATACGATTTCAGCATTCTTAAGATTACTGACAATAAGTTGTAACTCATGTACTTGAGTAAGAACAGACTTATTATCAATCATCTTAAAGTCAAAATAATTACCAATTAAAATTTTTTGATTACTTGCCTCTTCGATGTGGTACTTGAAATCTAGTGCTAATCACAATTCTTTTGCCGAGTCAATAGATCTATGTGTGCTATAAACGGTGTTTGACAGTGCATTAAGAATATGGCCTCGACAAAGAAAATCATCATCCTTCTGTTTCTGCCTCTGAGCCTTCAGTTCTTGTTTGTGTTCTTCTGAATCCTCTAGTTTGTCTTCAGGAATTGGTGCGAGATCATCACGACAGTTTGATAGCAGTCAGGAAAAACATAACTTTCTCCTGCCAGCGAGTAAAGTTATAACAATCAAAACGATCAAGGCGAACCAAGTCTTGATTCATGACTTGAATCGATTGTGCCATTGTTCCATCCAGCGACAAATCTTTAAACGATGACATCTCTTAAAACCGTTGAAGAGAACCGGGACAACTATTCTTAATAACTGGAAACTGGAATACTCCAAGGCAAGTATAAACGCTATCTTTTAAGAGATGTTTCTCCCCTTCCGGTAGAAACCGCGATGTCACTCTAGCGTGATAAAAAAATCTCTCTCAGGATACAATGGAGGTCGTTTGATTCATTGTGTCGATCCCCGCGAGGGGGCTCCGCCCCCTCGACCCCCGTTCGAACAACATAACCAGAAACAAAATTCAGTTCACAAAATTGACAAAAAGGAAGCAGTCATACAAATATGCAAGTAACATGAATTTGCAGGTTATAGGCTCCTTACTAAAAACCGAACAATATGCTACACGAAATTCCTCTACTTCCAACATTTTATTCATTGTTTCTCTTTTGAATTTTTTTTTTCCTTTTTCTGAACACACCCTTTTTCTGGTATATGTATCTTATAAGAAAATGTCAATACTTTGAAAAAAAATGGTGATACACCAATTTGTCTTTCTAACTCTGTTTGCTAATTACCAACTATTTACCCTGTGGTTGTGACATTAAATCTGTTACTGCAGCTTTGAAAGTGCGAAGAAAGGCTTCAGCATTCTGATGTTCTTTCTCCTGCCTCTCTTTGTCCCATCCATGCTCAACAGCGAGTATCTCAATGACTCGTGGGAGAGCCTGAGTGGCAGCATTAGCATCAAGAAAGGCCAGCCGTGTTCTTCTGGCAATGAAATCAATGGCAGTCTCACAGTACTCGTTCCTGGCACAGTAGGCTACCTCAGCCTCCAGATAAGGGTAGCCATGAGCGAGCCTCTTCCCGAGATTTTCGTCCTGCATTTAAGAGAAATAGTATCTTAAAAATTGGAATGAATAAATAGTGTATACACGAGTGGCAAAAAAAAGTGAGATAGTTACTATGGGACCATGAATACCAAATTTGTTGAATGAGAAAATTTAACATCAAGCTGCAGTCTATAATTAGTTTCATAGTTACTGCATTGACAGATTAAATGTAAATGAAAAAAGTAGACGTCAACGATGGGTTAGAAGCCATTGGAGTGCAAACCAAATGACTTATAATCTCACCTACCCACATTCTTACATGTGGTAATAATAAGTCTATTAACAACTCCATAAATCATATAGATCCGATGGTCATGATCATCTAATTGGGTTGATATTGAGAAGAGATGTTCATGGATGGATGCATCAAATGACAAAAACACTTCTTTTTACCAAGTCCAAAGCATGGGTTAATAAAACACACTGTTATAAGGTTACCAATTTTTCTATTCACTTGGATAAGTCGAGCTCAGAGACTAATTTTTCAGTTGATAACACATAATTGCTTCAGTTCAGATTTTTCACCCACTTGTAAAACCCCACCATCTGCATGGTGGGGACTTAAACGGTCAATAGGACCATGGGGGGTTGACCGTTTAAGTCCCTACTGTTTGAATGGTAGTATTCACCCACGTTAATGGTGAGAAACATCATACTCCATTGATTCTAACCTGCGCAATAGAGGCCACGTGCTTGGCCATGTTCCCATATGCACACGAGAGGTGCTTGGCAATTGAGGTATCCATTGCTCCAGGTACCACCTTCCCGTCCCTGGTCTTCTTCCTGCGTACGTAAGATTGAGCCAACTCCACAAAATACGAAGGTTCCCACCCGTCGGCACCCACAATGGAAAGGTCAGCCGTTGCACAACCTCTTGAAGGATTCAACTCTCCATGCTTGACTGCAGCATTAACCACATCTTCTGCCATACTGAAAATCACGATTACCAGAAATTAGTTTATCCAGAGACAAGAGCTAGTGAAGAACCTTTTGGCAATTTTGTTCAGACACGAACAAATTATACACTAAAATACCATAGATCAGTTAATCCTGAGACAAGAAGCTACTGAGCATCTTAATGTTTCCTATGACATTTAAAGCAGCTGGATGTCAACAACTGATGTTTTCATGATGCTTAGCATGATTAAACATTGGGTATAAAATGATCAAAACCTAAACCCCAAAATGAGATGTAGGTCTAATTGTGTAAGGCTTAGTTGAATTTAAAAGGTATTCTTTAGAAGCTTCTGAGTTCCCCAACAATTTCCTTTTTTGACAGAATCATGAAAATTGGAGTACCTTCGATAAGTAGTCCATTTTCCACCAGTAATAGTAATCAACCCAGGGTAATCGACATGTACAATGTGATCCCTGGAAATGCTAGCGGTATCCTTAGCAGAAGGATCAGTGGCCAGAGGACGTATACCACTCCATGTAGAGAGAATATCTGAACACCTAACCTGAAATTTAGTTAACTATTAGTAACTACTACCAGCCATTGCATTTATAATTTAATTATTTTGCAGGTACAAACGTTTGTAACAAGAACACAGCATTTCCTACAAAATAAACAAGTGAAGAAAGAAATTCAAGGTACCCAACAGGTAGGAGTAAGGACAACATCTATCAGGAGCCTGTTATAGGTCAGAGTGGAAGTTCTGAGGCTGGAAATTTGAACGGACTAGAAGATTCTAATTTTAGAATCTATCACATCCTTTGGAACTTCTCTATCTATAATGTTTTTATAAGACAGCAATTCAGATGAATAAGCATATTTCTGGATTACAAAGAGTTCCTAGTAGCTGAAGCAAGATGAGAAACAAATAGATATAAATTAAGGGAGAATCTCTACATATGAATAAAAGCTGGCACAGCAGAAAAGAATTATATATCTGAATCACAAGTAGCTGCTAGTAGCTGAAGCCACAAAGTCAGACGGATCAAACAAAAGAAAATTCGTTTGGATGCATAGTACCTATGGATGGTGAAAATATGAAGGTGGAGATCCAGCCTAGACTGGCGGAAAAGAATTATATATCTGAATTACAAGAAGCTTCTAGTAGCTGAAGTCACAAAGTCAGATGGGTCAAACAAAAAGAAAATTCATTTGGAGGCATAGCACCTATGGATGGTGAAAATATGAAGGTGGAGATCCAGCCTAGATACTAATGTCAATTCAACCATTGTGTACCTTGATATTCAGGTAGTCCTCAATGGCGTGCAGGATAAAATCTATCTCCTCTGCATGCGGCTGCGGCTGGTCGGTTATTGTAGTGCTGGAATCTGTAGTTCCAGCCAGAGTTTTACCTCTCCAGGGTAGCATAAACACCACACGGCCATCTTTGGTTTTAGGAATGATTAAGCCCATGTCTGCGGGAGTGTAATAATCTGGAAGCACTACATGTGCACCACTGCTTGGACAGATAATGTTTGCTACACCACTGTCTGCCATCTTTCTTAAAGCATCACAGAAAGGCCCAGCAGCATTCACAACAACCTTTGCATATACATCAAACTCCTTTTCTGCAGAAGAATCACAAATCAGACATAAAAATCAGATAACATGCAATGACTAGATGATTTAACTGTTCCTGCTCCATCATATGGATCTGTTATTTAGACCCACTTGTTTTATGGATCTAATCTACATCAAAATATGAACAAATATTGGAGTTCAAAAGTGATCAATGTCATCTTATTATGTATATTTTTTTTCCTAAGAAGCAGAGTCATATTGATATTGTGAAGTAAAATGCATTTGAAAGGTAGTAAAAGCCCTCGGATCATAAAATCAGTACCTGTCAAGTTGTCTCGAACTCTGGCACCGATAATACGACCAGAGTTTTCATCCTTATGGAGAGAAATTACTTCTGCATGGTTAAGCACTGCTGCACCAGCCAAGGCAGCAGTACAAGCTAGTCCAACATTGAGACGTGAATCATCCATCTGCCCATCATAATAAACAACTGCACCTCTCAATTTTCGGCCATTACATTCTTTTGCAAGAGTTGGAAAAACATTGGCGGCCTTTTGTGCCGTGTAATATCTTGATAGCCGCAAGATTCCGGAACCAGCAACCAGATCATACACCTTCAATCCTGTCCAATAGTATACTACTTCAAACCAACTATAACACGGAGTCATAGTGGGCAGAGCACGGCATATGTGTGGAGCATTTTGGATAACACGATTGCGCTCTTCAAGCGCATGGAAAACTAACTTCAGTTGACCATAATCAAGATTGAAAAATGCCTTCTCCAAATAACGTACTCCTGTTTTACACACAAGTGAAATAATAAGAAAATACTCGTACATAAAATAATAAAAAATAGAACTTATCAGTGATAACAAGCTTACATAGAGCTATGTCTTTTATGATACTCAATCATAGAACAGACAAATCAAAGAACACGAAAAAGGAGAGCACATGTTTTACCTCCATGAAGAAGCTTGGTTGACCTTGACGATGAACCTGACGAGAAATCTTCTCTCTCCACAAGCCCCACACGTAATCCCCGGCTGGCAGCATCAAGCGCAACACCTGACCCAGTAGCACCACCTCCAATTACCAGAACATCAAAAGGCCCGGTAGAACTGCTTCCAGACAGTTTCAGTTCCTGCTCTTCTCTGCTCGGAACAATTCCATCACTCAATAAATTTTTCTGCTTCACCAACTCAACCTCGGATCTGTCTTTTGCATACAACTTCCCTTCATAAAATCCCAATTTCACTGCAAATACTGCAGCTGATGCTTCAAGTATTATCCGACGCATTGAATTCTCGCATCAACCACTGTAAAAAGAGAGTCAATCTACTGCTAGTTGAATCTGATAGATTCACATCTAGAAGCCAATTCTTTTTTGTTTTCTTGATTGATCATTTAGAATCTAATCTTCATAAACCATCAGTTAACAGCACAACACGGTTTCTTTATTGATACACAATGACAATTCGTAATAATATGAATTTCGAGGTAAAAAACACAGGACAAAAGAGAATATCTAATCATATAGATGAAAAAATTGAGCAATTTGCTACAGAGATAACAGTCAGTTCTTTAGGTTCGGATTCCAGCACAAAAACTAAAAGATAAAAACTCAATCAAGTGTACACTCAAGATCAAATTCTCAAAATTTGATACGGATTTTTTGGTTTTCGCAACTACCTTACTCTACAGTCCCGAGTTCATCTGAGAATCAGAGAAAATTCACAGTTACTGGGGAAGATCTCTTATCAAATGAAGAGATCTTGAAAAGAAAAAAAAAAAAAAAATCGAGGCAAAATACAGATTTCAACTCAAAAAAACCTAATCCAATAAATTGCATTCGAAGATGATCTGAAATGAAAATGCATAGATTTCAAGCCAAGTATATCTAGATGAAAAAAAACAAGATCAATCTGTCATTAGAGATGAAAACGAATAAACGATCACCTCGTAAAATGCGCTTTAGAAAAACCAATCGGAAACAGAGACTGGCATACCTAGAATTAGATCTTCAAAGTTTTGCTTCGTTTCTGACCAGATTCAAAAATGAAAAGCCAGAAAATGTCGGAGATGCAAAAACGGAGAAGCCGTGAAAATAAAAAGAGACTTTGATGAGAGAGAAAGAAGAGAGAGAAAGAGAGAGATTTGAGGGCATTTATTATGAGTGTGAAAAAAATTCCATTTATGGAATGAAGTGGAAGAAGGAATGATGAGATGAGATAGAGAAATAAGATAAGAGTTAGGGTTAGGGTTTAGAGAGAAGGAATTGAAGGAGGGTATGAATTGAGAGGTTTTCGTCATTTTTCACTGCTATCTATCTTGCACTCGTCTGCAAAACTGCTATCAGATTAGATTAGACTTCAGAGCATAAAAACCAAACCACCACTACCCAATACAATACATACATCCAACCAGAACTCAATTATTGCCGGGAAAAAACCACCCGGCCTTTTTTCCTTCTTTGAATTTAATGTCCGTTATATTATAGTACGGATGCGCATTCCGCGCACTGTTGGGTATTTATTACTTCCTTCTTCTAACATGCGCACTCATGATGACGCGTCTATTTTGCACATTTACTCTTACACTCCAATTACATCAGTATGTGACCACGGCCGTGCTTGGCACACCGTGAATATTCGCAAATGCGAAAATTTATGGTTCTTGCAGATGCTAGTTAAAATTCTATAAATTAGAAAAGAAAAAAAAATTTAGACTGTTTATTTTATAAGTTCATTGCAAATCCTACCAACTATTTGTTATTAGATGCCATCGTCAATCATTTACAAACACAAGATAAATCATGAATTTTCGCATTTGCAAATATTCACGGTGTACCAAGCAGGGCCCACGTGGAGATGATTCAAAGGCTGACGTTGTATGAAAATTCTAAACTTGCCTGTGAATTTCACACATTAAAGTTATCGGTTGATGTACTTCCAATTAAATTTTGAGAGAAAAGGTGAATTGAATGCACTTCTCATTCTCTGTCTAAACTTAATTGGCAACACATCAACAGGTAAGTTTAGTGGGTAAGAATTCTGGGTGAGTGTAGAAGTGCTCGTTGATCAATCAAATGAGGAGATCATTGTCACACAAGCCCATAGGTGCAAGTTGAGTGTAAAACTAAAATGGGTTAAATTGGCTTGTATAATGTAGGTGGAAATATCCTTTCCCATGTGTCATCTGAAAGTGTTGTTACGCACATACATGGCTCAAATCTGCTAATTTGAGAAGACTTGGAGCTTCATCAAAATAGTAAAGACTATTTTAGACGACTCTTATGCATGTGTGTTGTATGTATTTATATCAATGAAGTGTATGCATGATGAGCATGACACCTTGTCTACACCCGCCTTTACACGAAAATGACCCAAAGGCTGATTTTGATTTACATGATTGGGTGATTATCCTACAAAAATCTATTCAGTCGTGCACAATAGACAATTGCAGGCTAGATATTTCCGCGCAATTTTCTACACGTCATACACTCCTTATTCTTACACTATGTTTACATCTCGTGATGTGGATATGTTTTGTAATAGTAAAGATTATTGATGTACATTTACTGAAAAATGATTGTTAAGAATTACAAGGGTTTATAAACGCAAGAATCATTCTTAACACCTGAATTCACAATTCAACATTTTCCTTTGACAGTTTTCCAAATACAGGATATCCACCAAATACTCTTCTTCAATCCGTGGGGTGTAAAAAAAAAAAAAAAAACGGGCTGGCAATCAACCCAGCAGTTCATACTCAATTATCAACATATATATATATATATAACAGCTGTTTATTTGCGATCGAACAAGCGAATCTCATACATAATTTATAACAAAACAGAGCATTTTAGTCACCTTAACCAGAAACTCGAATAGAGCAAAGGACTCTTCTCTTCCCCTCAGCATCATATTCTCTCTACTATTGAAAAATTATTCAACAGGGAAGCCATGATAGATGCTGATACGATGTGAAAGGTGTTATGTAGGATTTCGACATACCAGATTTAACTAGCTCCCAAGCTATATTTATTGATAATGATGTCAGAAGCTAAAAATCTTAACATGTAATAGACGATCAGTTGAATTCAAACGCTGAAGAGGGAACTTCATGTTTCTCATAGGATCTGATCTTTGAAGACTGCTAGGTGACTGGCGGAGATCTTGGTGCTGCGGAGGACAATCGGGTATCGAAGAAGTGGAGGAGATCAGACATTCAAGAGCATCCCCGATCAGAATTCAAGCATGAACTGATTCTGGGTTTATAAATACAAGTATCACCTGCATTCATATCAACCTGCTTTCCTATGAAAACATGCATCTGCAAGTCTTCTTTATTTTCCTTTCTTGTATCAGTGTATATATGTATTCTCTCTTTTAAGGGTTTAATGAGCATCTGGAACATCTTTCCTTGCCGCAGCAACTTCAACGTTTCCTGACTATGCTTGAACCTTTGAGGGTTTAACGAAACTAGAAATTCCAATAGTCGAGCTCAGATATACAAGATGACAGAGCTTCTCTTACTTGATGATTATTAGAGTCCATGGAGAGAGCATCTTCAAATAGCCTTTTTGCCTGATGCAACAGCTTCATCTTCTCCTTACTGTTGCTTGGCCGCAGTTGAGATCTTTGACGCAATGCCATACCCCATCTGAACAGAGCTGCAACACAATAAACTCGTCAAGGAGATCTCTTGCTAATATTCATGTAAAAAATCTATTATCTTAGTGGTAGATTAGAAAAGGCAAATATAGCCAAGTAGATATAAGTTGCATGTAAGAAACACGATCTAACAAGGAACCTCGAAACTGGGATTATGTGAATCCAAGACAACCATACGCCACAAAACTAGTCAATTGATTTTATAAACTGACATTTGCATATCATATCTAATATTGTACTTCCCTGGAATATGGTGATGGCCTTGGTAGGTGTCTACAAATTGGCCTCTGAAAATAAAAGATGGGGTCCATGAGATGTCTACAATAATACATGCTCATTGAGCTCACATGGGAAGTGTTTTTCTTTGCCAATCGCATGTGTAGATGTGTTATGGGCTGCTCTTTTGGGAGGATATCCCTCACCATGGCTCCAATTTGAATTTGGATTGGGAACAGGTATTACAGAACTTGGCCAAAATAGGGATTGACAGAAAAATTAATTAATTTCCTGAGTTATTTGAGCTTTTCATCTTCTTTTATATCTCTGTAGTTTTTTGGAGTATCTATTACTTTTTCAAGGGGATTTTTTGCGTAATGGCCAGAAATTGATTGAAATTCAATTACGGGAAGGAACGGTTATTAGTGGATAACAGGGTATACATTGCTTCAAATTCAGATTTAATCTCCTTCCATGATGTTACATAATCTAACTTAAAAAGGAGTACTTGAATCATACCATCAGGTGCATATGCATTGCTCTTAGACATCATAGCATCAAATTTATCAATTGCTGCCAGATAAACCTTGTCAGCATCGAAAGCCGCTTCCTAGAAATAGTAGAAAAGCAATAAGTTATTACCAAATAACTCAAAAATACAAAATTACTTGACAGAAGTAGTGTGTAAGCAAAATATATACAATTAAACAGCATCAGGAGGGTCCTTACCGGTCCAATATCTGCAATCAACTGAGCGCGGTAGGAAAGAGCAAGACCCCAATTATATAGTGCTCTCACATCACTCCCATCAATGGACAAGGCCATCCTGTACTTTCTTCCTGCCTCAACAAGGAGTTCTTCACACTCTTCACACACATCAATAAGAGCAGACGCAATTCTATCTTTGCTCATGACTTGATCATCACGTCCCTTCAGCTCTACCCTATGCACTTTCTCCCTTGATAAGGAATCACCTGTTGCGAGAAGAGTTCTAAACTCACGACTTATCTTTAATTTGAGTTCTCCATGAAGAAGGAAAGTGTTTCCCAATTGACCCACTGCCAGCAAGCTCATGGGCTTCATGGATATGGCTTTGGAGAGTAATCTAGCCGATTTATATAATAGGACCTCTGCCTTTTCTTCGTCAACTTTACCCTTTAAACACTCCCTAGCTTGTTTCAGGAGGTTAGTAGCATCTGTAAGATGTCGGTCAAACACTACATCTTCCGATATCATTGAAGATGATGATGATGATGTTGATGCAGAACCCTCTTCTAAATCACATCCGATTTGGTGCTTACCCATATTCAAGCCATCTTCCAACTTTTCCTCCCTTTCTCTCAAATCAAATCTGTAAGTTCCATTTTCATAGTTATTTCTGCTGTTAGGAATGTAAGCTCCATTGGACCTCTTGACAGTCTCTTCCTCCACTTCCTTGGTTCTCATATTGAAACTGTCACGGGGTACCTGCATCTCGTTTGTATTCTGAGGTGTCATCTTGAGGAAGTTTCTCTGATTCTTCATGAACCTCGAAGAACTACTCTTATTATAGTACTCCTTATTGTCAAGTAATGTCCTAATATTCCGCATCGCCTCTACGGACTTCCCTTTCATCATTCCTGGAATTTCTTCCATTTCTCCAGATCCATCACCTAATATTTTATCGGTATCCTGGTCCAAACCTGTGTTTCTAAAGCCCTCTTGTGGTGAAGTGCCTAGTTTCATGTTTCCTATGCCATTCTTAGACACCGTATCTAACACATTTTCCTCTCCAATTTGATCAGCTATTTTACTTCCATGGATTTGATTATTCACCATTTTCGAATTCGATTGCTCGATTACTTCTCTTTTAACAATGTCTTTCACTTTGTTAGGTTTTGACCCAACTGAATTTTCTTGAAATAAACCACCAACGAATTGGAAAAAGTCGAAAAAACTTGTACCGAGATCTCTTTTTCTCCTACTCGACTTCTGATTCAAACCTCTCTCAACTTCTCCATTATCAACTGACTCTCTGCTCGAGTCACCCACACCACCAGGTGTACGTAAATCATTGGTTGAAGCTTCGATCACATTTTTCTCACGTACGATATCTAAGCTTATATTTTTTAGGATATTATGATAACTTTCTAATTCACCCACTTGTACAAAATTAGAATTCATAGCTCCTTTCATTTCTTTTTCCAAATTGGCTACCTTATCATTCAACTCATTGAAAAATTCCACAGAGTTCCTCAGTTTCTCAGCATAAACCCAAGAATTCTCTTCTTTAGAGTCTTTATTACAGCCAATTCTACTTATTTCTTTAATTGAAAAACCGACGCCACCCCCACGAACAAACCCCAACGAAAATCCAATAGCAAAAACTAAAACAGAAGCTGGAAAAACAAGAATTGTTGAAACCCTAACCCTAGAAATTGCCAAAGCTGAAACCAGCCCTAAAATAAACATGAAAACGTGCTTACTATCATCAATTCCTACTGAAACCATAAAATTTTGAAACCGGTTCAACTTACCAGAGTGACCTGAATGTTCAATAAGTTTCAGATCGTCCCATCCACCATAATTCGTGGAAATTGAAGCAGGAGAAGCGGAGATGGAGCAGAAATTAGGTTTTTTCGAATTCAAGCTCCATTTGTGATTGGAAATTTGGAGAAAAAAACGGTTTTTTAGAGCAGTGGATCTGAAATTGAATCGAGAAAGAGATGATGAGAACGGAGAGTTTGTGTGGCATAGAATATTTTCGTAAATTAGGGTTTCCATGAGAGTTTGTTTGTGGAACGAAGGGGACGACGAGGAACCTCTGTTACAGGATTAACTACACTCAAGAGTAGACATTGATTCTCTCTGAGATAAAGAAGGATATTTTCGTCAATACCGTAAAATTACGAACATGCTTGGTCAATCTCAGAAGTCAACTTCGAAAGAAAACTTTACGTCCGCCCCCTTTATTTCTTATTAAAACCCCACTAATCCTCTACATCGGAGACATGGGACCCAAATTAACCCCCACTAACCATCACTAGGAAGGCTAAGTGGTCAAGACGCTCACCTCACAAAATAGAGGTCGAGTGATCGATCCTCCTGATAGCCACTCCCACAATAAGATTTTAACCGGTTGTGTGTGGATAGGGAGGTCTGCTCACACCCTAGGGACTAGTCAAGTGCTCTAAGAGACCCAGATACCCTAGATCTCAAAAAAAAAAAATTAACCCCCACTAATTCTTACACCTTATTTACACGAATATGTGAAGCTCACATATAGACCTAGCAATGGATCGAGTTAGGATCGACCATTGGTGGGTTGGTGGATCGAGATTATCAAGCCTTAACTAGTTTGACATTTTTCAATATAAACCAATATATAAAATAAAGAAACGAGTCAAGATTGATCCTAACCCTAATATGGTTGAAGGGTAACAGGTCATAAATGCTTAATGCTAATTTTGACTTATTTAGCTAAAGAGTCGAACTAAGGTAGGATTTGGTGGTCGGATTAGGGTAGGATTAGCACGGCAGGTCGCAAGTCATTTTGCTAGGTCTACAGTCACAGAGATATGATCTAACAAACAGCCAATTTTTTATAAGAATCATCCAAGTAAGATCATCCTCATTGATCTAAATGATGAAAAGAACTTGGAGATGATAAATTGCATATATGGACCTCCCTTGTAATTCGAATTGTACAACACCCAACTCAAACTCATGAAGAAAGAAGATGAAAGCTAAAAATAAGAAAAATCCCACATTTAAAATTGAGGGGGTATTTTGATGGACAAGAAGTAATTATTTTAAAGTTTTAATATATTTACTAAGTTCCCTATAAGTAATAGATGCATTAGAGCATCTCCAATGTAAAAGTGGTCAAGTACAAATTTGTTGTGCCGCGAAGGAAGCACCCATAATCAGAGTGGAGATTCAGCTGGGTGTGAATTTTTTAAAAATCTTCTTTTACCTAGGGAATTATGCATTGGGTAGACCCAATTTTGGGGCTACAAGATCTATAGCCCCGGACAATTTGAAAGCAGGAATTGCCTATGTAATAATTGTGTCCGATGATACAGACTACAACACCAATTGTACCTTCTCAAATCAACCCTTATAAATAAGCAAATCTTAAATGTTTTATTTATCGTAGATTTCCAATCGACCTAAGTTGTGGTTAAAAGTTATAAAAGCGACGATGATCAATATAATGAAGAGAAAATTCGACATACGAGAATAAATTAGTCCTAAGCTCTAATGGAACTGGACTTAGGTTAAATGAGAAAGCCCAATCTTAAGCTGGTTTGGGCCTTGTTCATAATGCCCAGCAATCCCAAGTATTAGGCCATTTAAAAGTTTTTTTTACAAGTTACAACCGTTGTAGCTTTGAAACAACTGCATGTGAGCATAGTGTGAGAAAAACCAAACTACTAATGTGTCTGTGCTCGGGATCCTGACATGCATGTTTTGTTTGTGGAGCCCCCAACTTAATTGGAAGAATAAATACTAACAACCAACTCTTCTAGAGTTGTAACTTTAGTCCAAATCAAGAAAATAAGATTATTTTAACGGTGATGTTAGGTTTATCGAAAAGCTTACAAAATTTCCTACTAAAGGCACAATCTCCGGTGGATGCATTTCATTTTGGGAAGGACACAAATCACGAGGGTATGTGAAAAATAGTTCCACCGTTAGATTATCTTTCGGTAGAAAATTATGTAGGATTTTGCTGTAAGTTTAGCATTATCCTTATTTTAATACATTACAATTATGCCTTGTTTGGTATCATTCTAATATTATTTTAATACATTATCAAAAATGCCTCTAACCAGGGGTGTGGTGAGGCCCATTTTTACAGGGATTTGCAATGAGCCTAACAATAAGAGGTGAAAAACCGTAGGTATCAGAGTTAAAGTGGTAAAGTTGCTGAGAAATGGTACCAACAATCTGGGTTCAAGCCTTCTTAGATACAAATTCACTGATAAAAAAAAAAAAAAAAAAAAAAATTTTTTAAAAGTGTCGTGAATATTTACAGTAATCATCACAAATTACATTAAAGGCATACCACCAAAAACTATTGTAGTATTCTTATTATTTTCATGATGAAAATATGGGTTACTATAGGGTACAAAGATGGGCCTTGGTTTTTCTTGTGTTTTTACAGTGTTGTAGCTGTACAACAATGTTAAGGTATAGCTTCTTAACATTTACATGAAGTGAAACTGTGGAAGTCCAGTGTCCAGACAGTCTCACTGATACCAATAATTCTTCATCACCAACTAGTATCCAGAACTGTTAGTTACCCACCACACAATCTCCTATCCTACGGGCAATGATATGTTCTTCTAGTTCCCACAATATCCTCACCCCTTTATGATATGTCCCACTTTTGTCCCACTATCCAGTCAACAACTAACACTAGAATAATTTTCCAACTAACATTTTTTTTTTTGAGTTTCATCCATTGTTTCAGAATTTGATACAACTCTGATTAATCTTGAATCTAAGAATTTCATGTTGTGAAAATATTTGAGTAATTACTTGAGAGAAAACAGGAAGCAAAAGAAATGTGGATTAATTAAGGTAAAACTTAATAAAGTACCTAGTTCTATTGGATATCGAAGTACTCATAATCTGTACCGATATTATCCATATGATCCCAATAAATCAGGGAAAGTTGGGTTCTGGTTCTACAATTCGGTTCCCAAATAAACGAGTACTAACCCTACGATACTGAAGGAGAACATGTTAATTACATGAAATTTCAAACTATTAGGGTGATATAATTTAAGAGTGAAAATGAGTATAACTAATTATACTAATTAAACATTATAAACTTCATTAATTCTTAATTGTTACAAGGACAAACTTGACAAGTTATCCCTTAAAAAAAAAACAAGGGGTACATAATAGAAAATTACAAAGAAACTCAAACCCTACAAACACCACAAGCTGCATTATCTTTCATGACCTAACAGCACGTGCATCCAACGATTTCAACTCAATGAAAACAAAAACAGAAGTAGTAGTAGTAGACCCACAAACTTACACACACATTTAATAAAGACAGCTCTCTCTCCCTTTTGGAGATGGCTACAACAATTTACACTCAAAAAAGTACAAAAAAAAACCCCAAAAAAAACCCAAAAAAAAAAAAGAAGAAAAAAATACAGATAATAAAGAAAAAAAGAAAAAGAAATAAACAGCATAGGATACCTAGCTAGGTATTCTAACGGCTAGTTTTTCTTCCAAAAAACACAACCGACAACGGCTACTTTTTTCCTTACTAACTATATAAGGTGGTGGTTGCTTTTGCTTTAACTGAAAAAGCTAGGGTTATCTCACTGACTCATTCACACTCACATTCTCTCATAGTAAATCTCTACAATAATAGTAGTAACTAGTAAGTAATATTTGGTTTTTATATGGGGTGGCTTCTTTGGGGGGTAATTTTAGTAGTTAATTTAGGAGAAGTTAAGACGAGAAGTGTAGGTGGCTTTTGGAGACCAGTTTCTTGGGATGACCTCTCTTGCAGCTAGACTTCGACGTGTAGAAAGTGTAGTTAACTTCACTGAGAAAGGTCCTTTCAAGGGTCCCCCAATAATACACCAATTTGCTCCCCATAGATGTTTCATTGGTAGCCATTGAGTGGAGCTTGCCTGCCAGAACCAATAATGGAAATTCAATCAAAATTTAATAATTTATATTTTTTAAATTCCTTCATTAAAAAAAATAATGTACATATATACTAATATATGTGTAAAAAAATTCAGTTTTGTTTAATTTTTAAAAAAATTAAAACTAAAATTATGTTTAGGACCCCATGACATGAATTATTTGTAAAAATTAGAAAACATGAAAATGATATTAAGCGTGTTCTAAGCGTAATATTAAGCGTATTGGGACGGCTTATTATGGGTAATAAAATGGAATTAATTTAATGATTTCAATGAAAAAAAAGGGTACTAGAGTGTAAATTAAGCTTGTTTTATAGGATTTTATTTTAAGAGCAATAATAATCAAATAAAAATAGTTATAATCATCTATATTTTTGTTGCAAATATTACAGTATATTAATATATATACAAAACCCATAAAAGAATACAGAAATTAATGCGTAATTGTGGCCCATGTATAATGTTTTATTAGGGCCCAATAGCACGATTCATTCGTAGAAAATAATATCCAAAAAATGAAAGGGATAAGCTATCGTCCTCTATACATAACGATAACGTCATGTCGTATCGGCTTTTTGATAGGTAATAAAAATGATTTTAATGAAAAATAATGAGTACAAAAGCCTGTATTTATGCATACTAAATTGCTAATTTTGTAAACATTGACGGTCAGCAACGTGAACCCTATTTAATCATACACATTAATTCTATTTAGAGTCATTGTTAAGGCTTATGTCTTCATCAAATCTTCTCTTAACAACTACATAATTAGTTGAAAATTGAATGATTAATATAAATTTTAATTAATTAAAAGCTAGGGTTTCGAGTATATACCGGTTTAATGTGCATTGCACCGATGTCTCCATCTCCATCTTCGTACTCCACTAGAAGCGATAGCCAATATTCGGTCGATCCTTCATTAACGTGGAAAGCGACATTCCTTCCCCGATATTTGCATGGTGTCCTACAAACCCCCCAAAAAAATTTCATTTAGCGAAAAATACTTGAAATAAAAATAGAAAAATGAACTGATTTTCCTGGTTCCGGTTCTACATATTATTAACTGGTTTGTTATAATTTTGTGGAACTGGAACCATACAAACCTAGAACCAGAACAGAGATATATTGTTTTATCCTACAATCAAAATCAAAACATCCAAAAAGGCCAAAACAGATGGGAATTGAAAAGAGTTATCCTGATTCTAGGTCTATTTTTTGGACTATCAGAATCAAAACAGTTCAAACCAATCCAGTGAGCTCTGGTAGGGCCCACCACCATGTTAATTTTGCTTTTTATGACAAATTATTGAAATTGACACTAAAACTGAAAGAAAGTAAAGACCAGTAAGACCCACAAGTAATCAAGATGCCGGGCCCATTTAAGGGAGGTTTTTAAAGCCCTCAACAAATCTTTAAAGTCAATTATTATTGTACTTCGAGACTGTCAAATTAGGTCATAAATAATCAAACAACCAAATTTTCGTTGTCTTAATTGATGAGTTTTTTTTTACTGTTTTGTCTTAGGGTTTGCTATTATTTAACCAAAATAATCTTATTTTATGACAAAATCATAAGAATTTTTTAAGGGTATAACAGTCAACAGAAATTGTCCCACACTTGAAAAACCTAAAATCATAAACAAAATGCTATAAAAACCTAAAAACAACCGTTAATGAAGGTGGAAAAACAATCAATTTAAAACATTTTGGTCAAAAGCAGATTGAAACGGTTATAGACCGAAATACCCTTCATCGGAAGTGAAAACTAAAGAAACGCAAAACCAGAACTAGAGTAATTAACCAAGATTGTCTGGGTAAATAAGGAAGATAAATCAGAGAGTCCTCTTGAGATAAACGGTCTGGATTGACCACCTAGAGGCTGAATGATGGAAGTGATGGACACCCACTTGTAAAGCGGGTGTCCAAAATCACACTAAACGCACACAGCTCAACAAAACTGCTGGTTAAGTAAAAACGAGATTTTCACTGTCCTTTTTGGTAAAGATTCAAACAAAATAGAAAAAGACCGTTAAAGAGAGGGAAGGATTTCTGTAATTTTGTTGCTAAACTTACCGTCTAAAAGCGACTGAGATCTCGCCTCGATTTCTGAGCTGAGCACTATTTCCGGCAATGGCCATCCTGCTAAAAGCTGCTCCACTTAAGTCGAAATGGGTACGCCCCGCTGAACAATACCCACCCGGACATTCGTCCGTTATGATAACGGTAACAGCTCTCCTCGAACAAATCCGTTTATCTAAACACTTGACCTTGTAACAAGCTCCACATCCTTCTCCTTTCTTAAACAGAACATCACTAACAGCACCCACTCTCGCTCTAAACGGTTTTACATCCACTAACGACCCGTATCCACATGCCCCACCTAATTCACATAACACATTCCAAGTTAGAGAGAGAAAGCTAGAGAGAGAAACAAAGAGAAGTAAAATTCTTTCATACTTGTACACCAAATGCAAGTTAGAGAGAGAAAGTTAAAGAAGTGAGAAATTAAAGAGGGTGGTGTAAAGAAGTAATACCGTCACTGCCGTCGCCGTTGGGACTGCCGTACCAGGTGGCGGTGGCCGGACGCCAATGTGGGTCAGCTAAAGGAGGAAGTGATTGGGTCTGAAGAGAGAGAAAAGCAAAGAAGAAAGTAAAGTAGAAGCCGAAAAAAAGGCGGGAGCGGTAATGGTGTGTCATTTTAGTGAGTGGGTCAGATTTTAAGTGGTAAGTTGGAGGTGGTTGTGTCAGATTTCCGACTGACGGAGAGAACAAGGAGGAGAAGCAACAAAAAAAATGGACTATGGAGACCTGGAAAACTCTGCCGACAGTTTTCTTCCCTCTCCAGAGTCTTTTTCTTTTTAGGCTTCAAGTTTGTTTTTCTCTTCAGTTCTGATCGGAATGGGACGAATAAATAAAGGGAAGCTGAGTGTAGGTAGAAAAAGCCATGGGTTTTAGATATAATTTACGAAAATGCCATTGTTGGGACCCACCCGACGGTTAAGGCGTTGAATCCGGATAACGGTCGAGATTTTTATTAGGTTTTTCTAAACGTTGAGAGAGTGGTTTGGTTATTTCTGAAAGAGATCTTCTTACCGTTATTCTTGTTTGTTTTTTTTTTTTTTTGTTAAGAGATCGAGTGGTTGTAAACAAAGCAATAGAAAAGATAAGGCAAATCTAATCCATTAGTTAACAAATTAATTTTACCTAACATTACAATTGTTTAAAGCCACTTGAACACGAAACTATTTATGTTTGGGCTAAACATAAACTTTGTGAGGGTCCACATCAGTACGATCCAAAAGATGATATTTGGTGATGATATTCTTATCATCACGTTGATTATTCTCACAAAAATTAAGTAAATTTTAAAACTTCTAACACCACCAAAAGTTGATTGGAAGTCTTAATCGTGTATTCTCATCATTGATTTTTAATCAATTTTCAATCAAATTTTGGTAGTGTTAAAAGTTTTAGAATTATACTCTGTTTGGACAAGGGATTTAGGAGAGGGATTTTGTGGGGACCAGAGAATTGGTGGAAAAATCATGTTATATTTTTCCTCAAAATCAATGGTGCCCACAAAATCCCTCCCTAAAATCCCTTGTCCAAGCAGACTATTAATTGATTTTTTGTAATGATTATTAACATGGTGAAAAGAACATCTTCACCAAATATCAGCCCTTGCTTCGTACTCATGTAGGCCCATAAGGTTTATGTTTAGTCCAAAATTTATGTTTATGTAGCATTGTCTTTTTTTTGGGTACCACGTGGTATTAATATGTTGCAGTTTTAGCTCATATTTTCAGCTTGTTTGCTTATTAATGAATTGGACAAGACCCGGGTTCCAATTATTTTGACTTTGTTTACTTGGAGTAGACAAATCCCTGTTTTGAATTATCTTTTATGATGAACTTTGTTGGTAGTTTAAGTTCTATGCACCGATAACATAGATGAAATTTTTTCCCTGCTCTCAGCATTTTCCAATCTACTATTCAATTCGAGTACTATACTTCTGTTAGGTATGTCAGTGAAATTAAATAGCACCTAAATATTTAGATTTTGGTTCCACCTACAAGAGCATCAGAATTGTAGAATGAAATCAAACATAAAATTCGACTAGAATTAGAATCGATATATCCTACTTTCTTTCTTTCTTTCTTTTTTTAAATGAAAATAAGAATCAATTATTCTAATTCTACATATCAGAATTAAAATTAGTTTATTTAATCGGTTTCAATTCTAAGTAGCTCAATGACTAATCCTGTATTAACTAATTCGGTTAACAATGGTGAGAATAATCTTACATGAGATACCGAAGCCTTGCAAATTACTCAATATATAAAGATTTTAGCCAACAACCACTTGCTTAGGTAGTTGGCATTCCTTCTTATAACTTAGAGGTCTTAGGTTCGAAACTCTCTAACTGTAGTTTTAGCATTGAGTAAGACCCATATGATTTAATATATATAAATATATATATATATATATATATATGTGTACTTTTAAATAAAGGTTGTTGGGCCAGTTAGTGGTTCCCTTCTCTGCATACTTTGGTGGTGTCTTTTTCTATATCCGTTGGTGGTGCCCTTTCCTGCACCTGTTGGGGTGCCTTCTACTGTGTTTGTCCGTTGATTACGATCTATGTTGGAGATGGTGTTTAAGGAAGTTTATGAACTTCTCAAACGCCTTTTATGATGTATCTAAGCTTTGTTGTAACTTAGGCATTAGTCCCTCATAAAAATAAAAAAATAAAAAAAATCTTAGAACACTCCACTCATTGCCAATTAATTTTGAATTAGAGATGCCCACAAACTTTACACACCAAAACCCCTCCTAGCGCATCAAAAATTGACCTCCCCAAAACAATGAGATAACTTCAAGTTTAAACACTTGCACCATCAAGCTTTTACCAATCACCACCCATGGAATCTTCCCTGACTCAAAAACTTGGATTGCACCTCTTGAATATCAGATTGAACCCAAATTAGATGACCAACCAGAAGCTTAGCTGGTAAAAAAAACACATGAAAAAAAAAAAAGAAAAAGAAAAACCAATTGCACACAAGTAAAGAATGTTAACACGTTAGAAAAGGAAACGTACATATGTGAAAGTGACTTCAGCCGATACTACTGACTTTTTCTTCTCTAACAAAATGTCTGTCGGTAATAGATTCCCTAGACTTTAATATAAAACAACCTACCAACTAACTGTCTATAATAAACCTAAATTAGGCCCAAATTGTGATTAACTGATTATGATCATGATCTCAACGGTCATAAACAACTGACGCATCAGATTCTAGTATCCCCAAGATAAATAGATGACATATATGGTGGGTCCCTACTCATGCTCATGCACATGCACAGTCCTGGTAGTAGATCGTCGTTAGGGTTTACAAAACGAGATTTTTCTTGATTTAAAAACAAACTGATAAAATCCTCTTTATATCCTCACCGTCCAATGTATCTAGGGGACGACGGTCTGCTCGGTCCATTGTAAAATACGTGGCAGCATCTTATCACCATCTAATCATGTTTGATACTTTCAAGGATTTGATGGTAGAATCATGATTCCGAATGGCTACGTGGAACATGCCCATTGACTTCTTGAATTATGGGCCCACAACTGGTGGACCTACAAACAGCAAATTGATTGATATAATAATAGCCTGTAGATTGGACTCTCTAGGTCTGTCGTGGAAGAATTTAGGCATGTTGGTCTATCAAATAACAATAAAGCTTTTTGGCCCTCCCATCTTACAAAACAAATGCCAGAAAGCTTATGTGGCAGGGTAGGACCCACCACTTTTTCCTCCCAAAAGTGTTTTGAGGGAGTTTCCAACTTATGTGGCAGTGGGACCCACCATGCCACATAAGCATCTGGCATTTGTTTTGTAAGATGGGAAGGCCAAACAGCAGCACTGATCAAATAAAGGGCCGAGATTTATGGGTATGGTATACAACACGTGGCAACACTTGGTACAATGTTGAATTAACATTTTGTCTGGAGCTGGACAAATATGTATACAACCTCAACTTCTTGATTGACGACTTCCATGAACCACAACCTCTCTACGACTAACATAAAAACCTAACCTCTCCTGCTAGGTGTTTCAGCAGCTAACCTTCTTACTAATTCAACCCCATAATAGTCCATCAATGAATAACGTGGGATTCCATTTTATTTCTCTTTCTAAATTTAATTGGAGACACATAAGTAGATAAATTTAGTAGATGAAAAATTTTTAATTGGGTGTAGTGGCGCTCATTTTGTGATTTTATGTACTCCATAAATAATTGTACTAGCCAAGAAAAATGTTGGGACGAAATATCAGACCCCTAACATCCTTTTTCACATTTGGTCGTTCATGATGCTATTTTGTTAATCATAAAAAGACGATGCACAAGTAAAGAAATTATGGTTTGTTTGGATGGAGAATTTTAAGTATGGATTTTGTTGAGACCAAGGATTTGATGGAAAATTAGTTAGATTTTTAACATGATTTCTACTAGTTTTTTACCAAATCCCTAATCCACACAAAATTCCTACTTAAAATCCTCAATCCAAACAAACCATTAGAGTATTACTTATCGTCAATGATTGATACTCTTGTATATTAATACCCCATCATTAAAAAAAGAAAATAATTTTTGGACATACAGAATTGGTGGCAGAAATTGATGTGGTAGGTAAGACCAACCCGCCGTACTCCTTCCAAAAATAATTTGAGGACTTTTCTAACTGCCGTACTCTTTCCAAAAATAATTTGAGGACTTTTCTAACTGATCTAATAGTGGGACCGACAATGCTACTTATACTTTTAGCACCAATTCTGACATTTGATTGATTCAAATAACATTACTCTTTAAAAAATATAAATTGGATCAAAGATTTGATCCAAGGAACTAATTAATTAAAGTTTCATCATATTCTTATTTTCATATATATGTACGTATATAAATATACACGAATCGATTCCTCTAATATCTGTAACCACGTGACGATAATTTGGCGGCCAGCCAACTTATGTGCCACGTATTTTCTATTCAAATCCCTACCATCTTCGCATCTAGCTGTATTTTAATTTTTATTAATTATTCTTTTTTTTTTTGATACGTGAAGACACGTGCATTCGGCTTATCTGTCGATTTTATATTAATTACGTATTCCAATTAACTAATATTAAATCTTTTTTTTTTTAATAAATTATTTTTATGAATTTAATTAAAATTTGTATAGTTGACAACTACTTGGAGAGAGGATTAATCATCTTTAATTCCATGCTTTTTAATCCACATGCTTAAAGACAACGAGATGTAACTAACAGATCGTACAGTACTTCGTGCCGTTAAAAGGCGATCATCGATGATTTAAAAACGATTAGTGATTCGTATAAATATTAAATCTACAAAAAAAAAATTCTATAAATATATAAGAAACATGTTCATGCATGATTAAATCATAAATGGATCTTATTTTTATTTTCTCAATAAAATTAAATATTAATTAATTAATAAAAATAAGAATTAATTAATTAGTTTTGTTTATGAAAATATTTTTAATTTTTTGTGAATCCATTCAGCTAATGGCACATTATGTGTCTTTATTAGTATTTTAATCAGAAAAATTTGGTTAAATAATATATGTAAAGATCTACTAATTGTCAACTAGAAAATGAGAGAGGAAAAGTTAGGCCAAGATTAAAATGAGTTTAACACAAGATAATAATTTAATCTGTACTTTTAAAAAAGACACGATTTAGTGAAAATGGAAAAGTTAGGGCAAACCTAATGTGACCCACTCCATGTATTTGCAAAGGGTGATTAAGGGGAAATTTTGATTATTATACTGTAATTTTTAACTATTTAATAGTGTTGGAGAAAATAGGGTCTAGATTAAATTGTGCAGCAGAAACAAATAACTATTTTCCTTTCACAGGATCACATGAGGATGCATGAATTAAAACAATAACTTGAAGATCAGATACATACCGTTTAAACGCTTGCATGTAATCCTAGATCTTCCTCCTACGTTTTGGATCAGTCGTCGAAAATCCAAAAAGATACAGCAACTATATTTCGGCTATAACTTTCTAATGGTTGATCCGATTCGCCTTGATGATATATGTTTTTTGTAGGAAATCGAATTTTCTACAACTTTGCGTGAAATAGCAAATCTCCAATTCTGCTCTGAAGTGCCTCAAAACGCGATTTTAAATTCTAACGGGAATATATTACGAATTTTGGGTTTCTAAAACCATAAAGGTCATAACTTGAATTCTAAATTGGGAGAGAGTTTTAGATACACAAGTTAGGGTGGGCTATCTTATGAACCCTATCTCTATTTATAGAGAAAGACTCTCTTCCCATATCTTTAGCTCCAAGTTAGGTCCATATGGGCCCCACTTACTTAAGCTTTTGATTTATTACTTTGAGGTCCATATATCTCATATAATTCTCAAATAATAAATCTAATTGCAGTTAAGTCCACTAAATAACTGCAACTGAATACTCTCAAGTAAATGAATATTATTCAGAAGCCCTTCACTCGTTATACCAGCAAATAGTCCCTCCACTTAACTGATATTCGTAATATACACCAAGGTAACATTAACTATTAATGTCAGCACCTTTCGAGTAATTACATCTTAGTCCTTGCCTGCCATATCATACCATTATAATTATTCTAATAATCCAATAAACATTTTATAGGATCACTGCGCAGTCTAGAATAATTAATACTCTTGATTAGGCTCTCAAGGGAATATCATTTCGGTGTGGATTCCTTATTGACACAAAGTAATCCCACTAAGTGATTTCGATCACCCAACCTACCCAGAATATTGGATCACGTTTGCGTTGTCTGACCTCACTGTTTGGTAGATCAAAGTGAGTAGAAACCAACTTGTAAGGTATACTATGCTCTCAGGATTTAGGACATTTGCAATTAGCAAGTTTTACAGAATCTTTTTATGTGCTGACAATAACATAAAAAGTATTCTGTCTGACCTGTTCAGTGTATTCTTAATACACCAACACACTGACTTAGAGTCGCCACTCTAGTGATGGAGATACATCACCCTATAATATAGAAGTCTAGTGTATTATAGTCTTATCAGATGAATTGTTCAGATTCATCACTGACTATGAACTATACAAGAATATAAGGAACCAGTAAATTACATCTCTCCATGTATGAACACTTCATACAAATAATTTACTTACAACATCATCTTGTGAACAACACTTAATCCATCATATGAATAAAGTAATAATATAGTATCATGCTTATTAATAAATATAATTTATCAATGTTATCAATTTAAATTGTTTTAGGGCATAAACCCCAACAATCTCCCACTTGCACTAAAAGAATTTAATGTCACAATAGCTACTTATCTTCTGAGAATAAGATTCGTATGTGACACTTGTTTCATCAGCATGAAACCTTCATCTGTAAGTATTCTCATCAGCATGAGAATCAAAACTACCAAGCAGAGCTTTAGAGTAGAGGTTCTACTAAGTTTCTTACAAATACAACCTTGGCTAACCATCTCGCCTAAACAAAGTCTTTGGCATCCGTGGTAGACACTCTCCCACTCGATGATATCCACCAAGATATCTAGAAATAGAATTTCCAGATCTGAATCTGACACAAGGTCAGAATTAATGCAACCAATTATAACACTAACATTTGGACTATTTTGTAACTCCGAATCCAACTGAGATTATCTAAGTCATGCTTTACAGCTCTATAAATCTCAGTACCAAAACTCGACAAATGTTAGCTGACTAAGCCCACCTGTAAGACAAATATCTGATTTTTGTCACTTGCACTTTATGTGAGAGGCTTCCTATTACATAAGCATAGGGAACTGCCTTTCAATTTACTTCCTTTATCAATGTCTATATGACAAAGATTCCAAAAGAGTAATACCACAGAAACATTTTCTATGGAACAGTGCATTCCAAACAAAATCGGTATATTATTGACCCTTACAGTTTTGAGATAGACTAATACTCTAGTTAGCTGATCTAGCAAGGCTTGATCACTAGAATGAAAGAATTTCTCAAAAAGTTCTTTTACATTAACGTCCATTAGATAACCAAATCTTAATAACATTTCAGGTATCATTATAAATGATCATTATGTCATCACTATATAGCTATGGAAACATTATTACTTACTATCCACATCTTATACATAGCCCATCCATATTTAATTAAAATCAACTAACTTGATTTTCTAATTAAATCGGATGCATCAACTTCGAGACATCTACTTCTGTAATAAATGTACAAAGTACTCATGGCCTACTGTAATGAACTTTATCTGGCTTGATTGCAAATGCCAATGTCAATATGCCTCTTGGGAGGATAATATCAACATTATTTGCGATCTAAGAAAATTCTGTTAATTTAATCAAGACTGCCAATGATGTGGTCACAGCAAGTCTCTTTAACGGTCAATCAGAATTTCTTATTCCTTGTAAACTCTTCATCCAATAGTTTTAATATTAGATGAAAGTTTTACAAGATCCCAGACTCGATTAGAATCCAAAGATTCTTCTCTTATCACAACAGTTAACCATTGTCTCGAAATAAATTAGCATTTTCATAGTTTCAGGGACTGAATTCTCATCCTCCAAGAATAAGATCAATTGGGTTCTTGTGAAACCCTCCCACTACGATAAAGTCCCTATGTATTCTAAAATAGAATAACGTAATTCTTGTGTCTCAGCTTTATATCCTAGTGTCAACTTATTCAGCATTCTTAGGAATATAACTTTTCTCTGTAAACACAAACTCTTTTCGCATACCTATAAACAGATACGCTTCTGATCTTGACTCTGATTTGTCATCCATTCTAAGACAGGATAAATTATTCATATGGACTTGGGCCTAAATTATAATTTTCTTGTCGAAGAACCTGACGATTCATAAGTTAAAAACGGAA
>MVGT01004291.1:888147-909800 GCA_002174775.1 Macleaya cordata
CTCAACCAAGATCTGGAAAAAAAACTAAGAAATACCCTAGATCTGCGAGGAAGATGGCGTTGAGGACGAAGATTTACCTGCGCCGGCGTTGTAGACGAAACGTTTCCGGCAGATCTGAGCGGAAGATGGAAATAGCAGCCCCTAAACCCTAGCTCCCCTCTCCCTAAACACAACTGGTTGTGTTTTGAAAGAAGAAGAGGCTTCTGCGTTTTTCGTTTTGAAATCGATGAAGAAAAAAAAAAAAATAGCAGCCACGTCATGCTGATGTGGTGCACAAAATTGAGGCACCACATCAGCATACACGTGGACTGCAGTATGCCTAGCAGTAACCGGTGCAGTAAGTCTAGCATTGTTGCTATTTAACAAAGGACACGAAATGAGACCCTCGTTCAAATAATAACGAAGGACACGAAATGAGACCCAACCACTGACACCCTTTAACACTAGCGGCAGCAAGCTAAAGCGCATGTAAATCCGGATTTGGGAAATCGGGTATCCTATTAATAAGAAAGTCACCATAGTAAAACCTAATTATTATTCCATACTTAGAAACCCGTAATCCTTTTAAGTACAAACACACTTTCCCAAGAGTCTTCTCCTAGTTGCCATCCCTAATGCAATCCTATTTTTCGAGTCCCGATTCAGTAAGTTCGAGCCCTATTTTTATTTAAGCACTCGAGCAATTCACCTTAAGATTTTCACTATTTTCATTCACCGTAATAATGACATTAAGATCTTACGGCTAAACACTCGCTCGGGCTTTCTGAATTATTTTCCCCTTATGAAAAGCAAGAATTGTAGCTAAAAGCTGATTAATTATCTAAACGTGTCAACAAGTGAAGAAAGAACATAAAAATGTCTCATTAAAGTAAGTAAATTTTCGTCTTATTAATTGACTCAAAACATGCATTAAATGTTAATTAATATGGTGCTAATCTTATTATAATATAAAGTACTTAAAAAGCCAAAAAGTAAGAAAATAGAAAATAAAAGTTAAAAAGTAGAAAGCAGCTTTAAAAGAGTGGGGGGAAGATTTTCTACAATTGTTGTTCTTCTTCTTCTAATAAAATAAGAACAAAAGAAAAGCCACAAAATCCGGTGTGTTTGTAGAAAGTAATGCCCTAACAGCTTTCCATTTGTCTTTGCGCTTTTTCTGCTTTTTTTTTTTGAGCTGTGGAGATGGGCCTCGAATTTATGAATCAAAGACAGTTTAGTCAACAATTAAAAAGTCAAAGTTTGACTAAGGTTCAGTTTTTGTTTTACATATAATATTACTTGATCTCTCCCTTTGGCCCATATAGATAGCATGGGCCTCCCAGTTTAGTTTAAGTAATTAAACGTTAATTAGCAAAAAATCTGAAAGCTTAGGGTTTTAAGAGAATAGAGAGGTGGACCACTAGTTAGAGGTTAATTAGGGCCCTTTACATCTAGTTAGTGGCACTATTTAGTGGCTAAGGGGATGATTGTTTTTTTGCCTCTAATTTGTGACAGACCCACAAAAAATGTTCATTGTTTCTAACCACTAACTAGTGACAATTAGTGAAAACCTTTAATTAGAGGCTTAAAGCCTAGTAAGTGGTAGTAAGTAGTTTGAGATCACTTACTACTACTTAATGAGCTTAAAGCAAAAGACTAAAGGCTTTTATCTAGTTGCCACTAGTTGGTGGTAGAAAATAAAGAATATTTTTAATGCGTCTGCTACTAGTTAAAGGCAAAAAAATAATCATCCCCTAAGTGAATCTAATAAATTTTTAAATGTATTAGAGCATCCATAATGCTATGTAAAATGTCAAAAGTAGATGGAATTTTGATTCGAATTAGCTTGTGTATTGTGAAACTGTAGACAAATTGTAAACTTGTATGCATAAATACACAGGTGGAATTTGAGAATATACTAGTCATCGAGCGGAGTTTTAGACTTGGGGTTTGCAATGAGGCACGGTTTGAATTTGAGCCACACAATTGGGATCACTTAGAAATTGATGTGATTTTTGGAATGGTTCACTATTGTAAGGAGACATATCCTCACCAAATATTAACTCTTCGATCATCTCATAGAGGCCCTAAAAATGCAGGGTTTAATAGGGGCTTTTTAAGACTAGAGTCAAGTATATCCCGTCCCTTTCCAAAATCTTGTGTATTTTCCCCAAATTTCAAACGCTTTTACACAATCTACACTGTGGATGCTCTCTTAGGGCTATTGCAGCTCAACCCATTAGAAACTGAGCCTGACCTTTTACTGCATTTACATCCGGCCTTCTCAGTATGGGTCACTTGAAAGTGATGCTTGGAACCAGTAGGACTGTACATGGGCAGCTCCACCTGGGCTTTCTTCACTATAAACACCTTTCAAAAACACTAGGCACCAAACTATTTGAGCCCGCCTCCAAATTGTTGGAGTGTGCTTCTAAGAAAAAACTTCCCTATAGAAAAGTGGTCAATCTTCTCGTTATTAACAACCTCCAGCTTTTCACCTACTTCCTGACGTTTAACCAACAGAAACTCCCACCTGTACCTTCTTCTGTCATGATTTTACCACAACCATCAAGTCTTTGGTTTGACTTAAAAAACCAACGGTTGAGATGAGATCTATTCTCCCCTGGGATGTATCGGACGGTCTAGATATTATTTCCGAACTCCCCCTTCCCTTTAATACTAGGACATTGCTACCTCAACATAATTTTTTTTTTTTATGTTTAGACTAAACATAAACATTATGGGACCCATATGACTACGATCCAAGGGTTGATATTTTGTGAGTATGTTCTCCTGACCATGTTAATCATCAATCCTCACAAAAAATACCAAAAATTGATTGAAAGTTGATTTAAAATCAACGGTGTTAAATAAACGGTGAGGACTTCCATCCAATTTTTGATGAGCTTATAAGTTTTAGAATTGACTAATTTTTTGTGGAGATGATCTAGACATAAACATTAGTATCAAACTTTTATTACATGATATTGATGATAATCTAGATTAACAATAGATGGGGTTAGAATTATTTAAAGGATGTGAATTATTGTGAGATTTATCTATGTAAACCCAACAAACCAGTGTAAATAAATGGTAACAATAAGGGTGTGTTTGTTTTTGCTGACTCGGAGATCTGAAATCTGACTCGGATCTGATTCGGGTCGAGTCAGATTTCAGACTGTTTGTTTTTTATTTTTTGAAAATCTGATTTGCTAGCTGACTCAAATAAACATCTGACTCATAGGTGATTAAGATGTCTCCCAGTCAGGTATAATTTTATGCCTGACTCATCNATATTTTTTTAATAAGTTAGATGAGTTAGATTCAGATGAGGCAGATTCAGATGAGTCAGATCAGATGGGTCAGATCAGATGAGTCAGATTTTTTTTAAATAAAACAAACACAGCCTAAGTCAAATAAGTGGTAGGGGGTGCGTGTGTTTGAGAAATAAGGGTGCAACTAGGTTTGGCCAAAAAAAAGAAAAGTGTTAAATAAAATCTTTAAATCATCTTTATGTGGGCCCTATAGACATGCATAAATGAAGTGTGAGAGTTAGCGGGGTGTTGATTCAGAAAAAAGTTGGGTGGAACTAAACTTTTCCAATATCCCGCTCTAGTGTTCCTCTCTAGGATCGTAACACGCGGCATTTTCTAGGTATTGGAGTACTGGAAATCAGTGTACTTGGGTTCATCAAATCATTCATCTTCCCCTTCTTCTGTCTCACCGCTAGTTTCCGCGATTTTTGAAATTAGAAAGACAGAGGGGAACAGGTAGAGAGTCTAGAGAGAGAAACAAGAGAGAGATGGGTGGGGAAAAGAGGGAGGAAGAAGGAGTCATGGCGAGTGATTTCTTCTGGTCGTACACGGACGAACCCCACGCATCAAGAAGACGACAGATCCTCTCTCAGTACCCACAAATCAAAGAGCTCTTCGGTCCTGATCCATGGGCTTTTCTCAAGGTTCTCTCTCTGATTGTTTAATTTTTCTTTGTTTCTGTGTTCACCCATGTCACATTTTGTTGAAAGGGTAATGGGTTTTTAATTTTGTTATTGTGATCATCATTATTTATACGAAATCCAATCTGAACACATCGAATTCTATTGAATTTCAAATTTGGTGTTACTAGGAGTTTAACCCGAAAATTAATTTTGGGTGGTCTTCTGGGTTTAGCTTCTAGATCTAAAGAGATGGAGGTTTCGTGTCTCTCAAATCTGTTTATGTCCCACTAAAAATGTAGTTTTCCCTGAATGTATATTATCAATTCCACGTTCTGATTATCATCTCCTTAATCGAATTGTTCCCATTAATGGTGATTGCATTTAGTTAGTTGTTTCCATCTGTATCCCCTTTTTTTCCGTTTCCTTTGTCTTTGAAACTTGCTTCATTCTGTTTCATTGAAATTGCTTGAAACTATGTGGGTTTTCCTCATTCACTACAAATTTTATGAGTTTCCGCTGTTTTAATACTAAGTTACTGATGAAACTAGTTTTCTTCTGAGGTTCTCAATTAGGTTGTCTCAAATTCCTCTTATTTAGTCATTCAACTATATCTTGACCCATATTTTCAGTTGAGGTATGTGTCTTTCATTACTACCTTCATAATTCATATATCCTAATGTGGGTCTCTTCTTCCATTTTAGAATCTCTTGAACCATACTCTCCTTCCCCTGGTGATTGTAACTGGTCATCGTTTACATGCCCAAACCATCTCAATCAACTTTCTTTTGTTTGTGGAAGTTTTTACAATTTTATAGTTTAATCGTCTATCATTGCGTTTCTTAAACCCCTGAAAATCAGGTTATATTCTATTTTAAATTGCACCTGTGTCTGTGAAGAATGTGTGGAAATGGGAGCCACATCAACAATTGGAGCTTTTTTTTTTTTTTTTTCTCAACACTAAGGACTATGCTCATTGTATTCAAGGAAAACTCTTTGTGGCTTGGCTTAGTTGATGAAAGTAGGAAGACATTGAAGAAAATTTAAAAATGGTATAGTACTATAGTTAAAAATGAAGACATGAAGAAAGGAAAGGTCTCGTAAGAGATATATGGAGAAAGGAAAGGTCACAAACTATAGCAATGGAGCTGATTGGAAGAAGGAATAATGTAAAGGTGCTTGAGAAAGAACTGAGAAAGAGAAGAAAAGGGAAACTTGGATGTGCATGATCTTTTTTTTTTTTTTCCATGATTAAGTTTGTGTAATGAATGTCTGGAACTAGGTCGGGAAATTAAGCTATAAAATGATCCTAGAGTATAGTGAAATTTAGATTATGCAAAGACTCTTGTATCAAAATTTGCTGATTCGAGTGCCTTTTGCTATTTTTGAAAAGTACTGCCATGGATGGGTTTCTGATAGACTTGTTGCTAGGATTGCAATTAAACTGATCAACATTTGTAATCAATTGGGTTAAGCAACCTCTCACCGTCTGAGATGTCATTTTCAGGTTGCTCTACACAGTAACTATTTCGTTTAAAATTATGTTCAGACGCAAAACAATTTTAATTATGCATAAATGATTTCTCTTTAAAATTCTAGCTGTTATGTATCTGAACTGTTCCTTTATGAACCTATCCAGGCCTAATATAAACTGAATTGGCTATAAAAGATGTTATCGACAAAATGTTTGGAGGGGTTATTTTGAATTACAAAATTTTGTGGATACTTCTTGGAGCTATGTATTTTAACATTATGACTTCATCTCAGCTTGAGCTCTGTTAGATGTCATATCTGTAGTCTCATCATTTATAGTTAACTAAATATTTCTGGCTGATTTTATTCTCAATCTTAAACTCTGTCGGTGCAGATAACTGTGGTTGTTATGCTTCAGCTATGGACGGCAACTCTCATGCACAACTCTGGCTGGTTGAAGATGCTTACAGTTGCTTACTTCTTCGGCTCATTTCTCAACCACAACCTCTTCCTAGCCATCCATGAGCTCAGCCACAACCTCGCATTCTCAACCCCAGTTTACAACCGTTGGCTAGGGATCTTCGCCAATCTCCCCATTGGCGTTCCCATGTCTGTCACCTTCCAAAAATACCACCTCGAACACCACCGATTCCAGGGTGTTGATGGCATTGATATGGACGTCCCAAGCTACACTGAAGCCCATCTCGTCACTAATATTTTCACAAAATCTATATGGGTAATCCTCCAGCTCTTTTTCTATGCTCTCCGACCTCTCTTTCTCAAACCAAAGCCCCCCGGGATTTGGGAATTCATTAATTTAGTCATCCAGCTTACCCTTGATGCTGCTATGGTCTATTTCTGGGGATGGAAATCTCTGGCTTATTTAATCCTCTCTACGTTTGTCGGTGGCGGGATGCATCCAATGGCAGGACACTTCATCTCAGAACACTATGTTTTTAATCCAGATCAAGAGACTTATTCATACTATGGGCCTTTGAATTTGATGGCATGGAGTGTTGGTTACCACAATGAACACCATGATTTTCCAAGGATTCCTGGGAGCAAGCTTTATAAGGTGAAGGAGATTGCACCTGAATATTACAAGGGTTTGAAGTCTTACAGTTCTTGGAGTCAGATAATTTATATGTATATCAGGGATCAGACTGTAGGACCCTTTAGCAGAATGAAGAGAAAGGCATGCAAGAGCGGAGTAACTACAAAGAAAGGTGAATAACACGTCTTTTTTGTACATTTTTTATTTTTTGGGAGACTTACTGTGATTATGTAAGTCTTATTGTCTTACATTGTGTAATATTCTTCTAAGGGTTATTGGTAGGAAACCCCACTCATTCATTTGCAAGAAAAATGATAGTTTCTGTCCTTTCTCCAACTTTTTCTCTTATATCCTGCCATCAACTTGAACCATTTTTTTGCAGTTAAGGAAGTAGTCGTGGCGTTCACTTGGATTCAAAAGTTCTTGCTTTCGTCATTCAGACTGATTCCAATAGGAAGTGTTTGTAGTCTATCTAACCCAAGAAAAATATGTCGATTGATGCAACTTTGGAATGCTATAAACCCAAATTCAACCTTCATCTCTAGCACTTCTCCAAAATAGTCATTCCTTTCGGCATATGCAGATGAAGTAATAACATTTTGTACACTCCTGAGAAAACCATCGCTAATTCGCTTCGTTTAATGACATTGGCTAGGCTCATAAACCATCACCAATTAATAACTTATAGGCGCAATCTGTTTTCAATAACAATAATAATCAACGACAGACTGCTCTGCCCTGTTTGCTCTGCGAACCGTCGCCTATAACGTTATAATTTCAGACTCTTTTAGCCGCATTTTATGTCATTTTTGAACTTTTCATGCCGTCAAAGAAAGCTAAATTTGTAGTAGTTGTTTGCACTTTGCACCCACCATGTTTGTAAGATTTACATATGATTTACTTAAAACTCCAACACTGTCTTTGAATATAATTTGATGGTTTTCAAGACCTTGGGGTTTGAATTGTGGCCCATCAAGGAGATCTCAGTTTCACATTGGATGAAATTCAATGGTGCTGTGCTTCATTAAATGTGAGAAGGGTGGTAAACCAGAGCGATAGAACGGTAACTAGTGCGGGAGCATGTGTGTGTGTGGGCCCCCAGAGTCTCCTACTGTTGTGGGAGCATCACCCCTATACCATGATTCTCTTTAAGTATACAATGTTAATGTTGGTATCCAGTTCTGGTTCGGATATTCTAGAAGAAAAGCTGGAACAGCACGGGATCAGAACTGTTTGTATTATAACCTGTGCTCTAGACCTTAGTAACCAAAACCTTGGTATAGGGGTGACGCTCCCGCTCCGGAACCTCGCGCTCCCGCTCCGAACTACGCTCTGACGCTCCCGCTCCGA
Source organism: Macleaya cordata (assembly GCA_002174775.1). Lineage (NCBI taxonomy): Eukaryota > Viridiplantae > Streptophyta > Magnoliopsida > Ranunculales > Papaveraceae > Macleaya > Macleaya cordata. The sequence continues at coordinate 895,935 of MVGT01004291.1, forward strand.
AGGTGCTTTAGAACTAAGAACATTTTTTAATCGGCCGCTCCGACGCTCCCGCTCCCACTTTCGTTCCCGCTCCGACCCGCGCTCTGGTTACTTAGCTCTAGACCTCTAGTTCAAGGTACTTCACTATCCAATTAAACCACAACCAAACCGACAGGATCTGGAACCAGAAGTATTACTATTAACACCCAAAATTGACCAGAATCTGAACCAACAGGTTCAATAGGTTCTGTTTCCAGGAAATTCAGTACCCAAACCAAGACCAACACTTTTATACCCATACGCCTGTGATCCAGGCACAGCAAAAGACCATATGTCCCTTCATAGTTCCTGAATTGGCATCTTGCGCTTCAGTCTTCCAATGCACATCGACTTTCAATATTTGAAACTAGCGGCACAATACCCCAGAATCGAAAAAACAAAATTCATAAATGTAGGATGCCAGGTGATTGTAATGTGTAGTGGTATTACAGACACAGCTACGAATTTAATGTTGAATTTGATTGAACCAGTATGTAAATTTTGAAGCTATACATGTACACCAAGTTTATGCAAGCATAATGCTGTCAAAGCAAACCTTCCATCTTTAGTTACAAAAGATGCAAACTTGAACAAAAGAGATTCAATTACGAAATGTATCTGTCTGTGCCTCTTCTATCTTTCCATCTGAAAATCTGTTCCTTCATTTCAACTACCATTACTTGTTTGTCTGAAAAGAGACAGAATTAGACAAGGCATTAATCCAGATCCAAATAGAGATTCATTAAGCAAGACATTCAAGGAGAAAATTCAAGACGCCATTACCTTATCATGAATTCTTATATTCCAGGTATCATTCTTGGGAGCAAAATGTGGGTCACCAACAATGTATGAAGGTGGGTGAGTGGGATTCTTCAAGAGAGGAAGCCTCGCTGGAGCATATTCATCGTCACTATCATAGTATCTTCCCGGATCAGGCCCAAGAGCTCTCAGAATCATGGACAATAAGATTGATAACCCCTGCAAATGAAACAAGACCACATGATATAAAAGGGATGAAACAATTTGAAACTCTTAACAATCTGTCCATGGGGAAAACACTAGAATCAATATCCAGGGTATACTTGGGAAAGGACAATGTCTCATTGATGAGGACAGCTATGCATTACGGTATTGATATTTATAAAAAATAAAGCAGTTTGCTTTTGTGGAATCATTAGGAATCTCAAGAATATGAGCATGTATTGTTGGGCACTTTGGACACAGCACAATTGTAAGGGCAGGTCAAGACCCTACCATATTGAATCACACCTAAGCCATACTATAGGTCAAAAGCAAAGTGAATCCAAAGATTTGACAACCATTTAATTTTATCTGGACCAATTGAATCAACTAACTAAAAAATGAGACCACCTATGTCAAATCCATTCGAGTGATTGGCCCTGATTCTTGATGCCCTTGCACGTTTGCCATAATCTACGTAGTGGTGTCAAATCAGTATCCAATTACCAGTTTGCTAACTGAACGAGAACCGGTTATACCGGTTCTGCCTACATATTTTGGTACTCGAATCAAAACTACTAGGAACTAGAATAGCTTATATATAACAGGGTTTGGTTCTGGGTATGTAGGTATCTGAACTGAATCGAACTGGAATATAAAAGAATTTGTAGTTTTTCTCACTTATCTTTTCTGATATTTTTTACACAAATGTGATCTAATGATCGGAACCTACACTATATCTGACCTGAACTGGAACCAGTTATATCTGTTGCGCATCCATCCATTGGTGGATCAGACCTGGAATTGGTATGAAACAGAACATTGCCATTTATCAGTTCCGGTTATGGGTGGCTTTATACCCTAACTGGAACAGAACAGTTGACACCCCTACAAATGGGTAATGTACACATCTCAGATGCTTCAATTTCAAGTGAAAATGACAGAGAAGGCCCAAGCTGAGGCTTCATTCTTGGCATACCTTAATAATATTTTGCTACATGCATAACCTAAGTTCTCAAAATATAAAATTAAGTTCACAGTTCAGAGGGGGTGCAGAGCTCAAACTTAGTTGGAAGAACAATAGCATATTATGACTGTTAGGTAAAACCCGTAGAATTGAAAGAGACAGGTCCACATACCTGAGCGGCCACAACCGACACGCCTATCCATTTGCAAATCTCAAAGTTTGAGCTCACAAAATCCTTGAAACTATCAAAGCTCCCTGTAGGATCCTCAGGGAAGTCCTAATGCAGGACCAAAGGTAATTAGAACAATAACTAAAAAATTCAATGATATGCAAGAGAGGGTTCCAAAAGAACCGACACATAAAGACAACTTACCTCCTCCCAGTGATGATTTAGAAATACGTCTGCAGTCACTGCACCCTCCAGCAGTAGAAATAAAAAGACAAACACCATATACTGTTGCCACTTAAGGTCAACAACAACAACCAGTTATATACTAAATTTTCGGGGCCACCAGGGTTTCAGTGACTGAGAGTGAATTCATGTTTCTTGGAATATCTATATCAAACCAAACAAGGTTTTGTATCACAAATGCCCATTAACCAATTTATGAAAGACAGTAGAATATGAACTTCAAATTCTCTCTTTGGAATTTTTTTTTAAAAATAGCTTGAAATATAAGGAAATAAAGATAATACGAATAATAGACAAATCAACCACAGTAGATCATATCATATAACATACACCTTCTGGTTGATTAAATGGGGTACTTCTTAACAAGGTTAGAACTCAGCATTCTTTGACTTATATTTCAAGAAGCAAATGACAGGATTCATTTCGATAGCATATCTCTACGATGTACATGCGAAACATGCAAAGAAACCTATACGATCATTGATCAATAGATAAAACCAACCAAAATCTTTCTCATAGGGATTGTCTGATTGAGCAGGAAATGTCCCATGTGGCCCTCACGGCAGGACAATTGAGGTAGATAAGCATCTGTACGTATGCACATTAGAAAACCCCGTAATACTGAACCTTAATAGAATAATAACCCAGCAGTAGTTCCAGTATTTTCTCTTTTTGTTCTTTCCTTTTGTTCTTATTCTTTTTCTTTTTTTCTTTTTCATTTTTTTTTGGGTGATCAATATATGTACTTCCACATTACTCTCTCTAAGTAGTCAGTTCGTCCACAGAACAATCAATGACATAGTCCCACCTAAGATTTTTTTTTGATGAAGGCAAAATCCAACCTATGGAATTAAAGCTAAGATTTCCATGGTGTTTGAATTTTGATAAGGAGACAGATGCCTGTTTAAGCAGTAGATAACAGCATCTAACAACTCAAAAGCAAGATTACTTAACAAAACCCAACTTATGGAATTAAAGCTTAATGTAGAAAAGGGGGAATGCAAGAAGGCAATGATATCAGTGATTAGTTCATGGAAAGGATACACAAGAAAGGCAATGCCCATTTGCAGACTCTGCGGCAATATGACCGGAGCATGTTATCACACACAAGGAAATTCCAATGCCAAGGGAAGCATAGATGAACCTGAATTTTGTGAGGAAAAAAAAAAGTTCAGCTTGTCTAAAAACAAATGGAAATTGAAGATATATTAGAAAAATGTAAAGAAGGAGGAAACTTTTGCCACATGAAACCCCATTGAAGCATAGTTCTTTTATTTCAACATTAAAGAAAGATAAACTTTCACCATATATCAAGTAAAATGGTCTACTTTCTTTGGATCAGCTTGAGAGGTAATTTTTAAATATCCATGGAATTTTGTCCATATAATGGACATTTTGTACCAAACTTAGTTGAAATTTGAAATTGGTCCCAATTTTCAATTAAAAAAGAAAATAAATGGTACCAATTATTGATTTGCTCAAAACTGAAAAAAAATTTGGAAGGAAAAAAAAACCCTGAAACTTCTTTTTTTTTTTTATCAGAAAAAAAAAAAGAAAAACCCTGAAACTTTAAAGCTTGCATGCAACTGCAATATCATCTTCCTAGGTTAGGTAATTACTACAAGAACCAACTAAACATGCATTTTAACAAAAACCAGTACAATGAATGAAAAAAGGAAAGAAGAATAAGAAAAACAACTTTATCAAAACACCTAAAAATACCCAAAAAACTACCAAAAAGGCTACAAATTCTACAACAAAAGCAGAATTCTTGTTTCAACCAAACTGTAATCAAAGCAACCATAAAGAAGAAATTAAAGGTGGGGGCATCCAAACGGGTAAACCGGCGATAAATGCGAAAGTAGTGATAAAATAAATAAATAAATACTAAAAACTTAAGAACTTACCAAGGAATTGGAGAATTGGAATCCCCAAAAGGCCACTCATCCATATGTTTCTGCCAAACCCTAAACATCCACAAAGCATATATAATCATAGCTAACCCAGCCATTCCTATTAGTGAATTCACAAGCTTCAATAGAGACTGAAGACAACTCCTCATCACGCTCACCATTATTTGATTTCTTGAACAAAAACAATCCCTACCAAAAACACCTCAAAACAAACTCAAAAAATAATTCTTAGGGCTTTTTGTGGACACTGAAGTGGATATGAATTAAAATCCCCAACTTGAGTAAAACTATGCAATTAAATGCCCATCTTTAAACTCTGATTTGAACCAGAAGAAGAGAAAATTAGGGTTTTAGCCGGAATCCGGTGAAATTAGGGTTTTTCAGGAAGAGTTTCAGATGTTCTGCTTCTTTCAACAAATCCGTTTTTCTTTTTCCTTGGTTTTTAAGTCTGAAATGCCAACCGAATTTTTGTTGGTTAGTCTGTTTGAGACGTAAACGTGGGGTACTAGAAATGGTTGGTACAGGTCATTCGGTTTCTCTAGAGAAGTGATTCTATACATCCGGATGCTTCAAAGGTTTTCATACTCCTCTCTAACTACATCACACGTGTTGAGGCTAGTCACTGAATTCAAAAATCAACCTCACCACAGCTTTTGAAGAAATCTCAATTTTGCATCGTTTCTGTGAAAGCAATGGAGTGGCTGATTTGCTAGCAAAGAGGGGTGCAAATGAAGGCTTAAATGGGAGGTTCAGCCTCGATTGTATTAAAGCTATTATGTTTGAAGACCTGTGCTTACCGAAAAACTCAGAGAATTTTTTATATCATTTTTGGATGAACGCAAAATTCAATTGCTTGCCGTAGTGTTTGAATACGTAAAAATTGAGGTGGATAAATAGTCAAAACTTTTTTCAAGATCTAGGATTAATATAGTTGATGGTGGTGGAAACAATCTCAGGGAGAAAAATAGGGACATAAAAAGAGAAAGAAGGAGAAAGAAAGAGGGAATATTTTTTATTTTTTTCTAGATATGGGGGAGATATGCCCCCTTATCATCTCTCTTTTATCTTTGTTTTTGTTATTTGTTTTTTTGTTATTTTATTATTTTTATTTTTTATAGTGGAGGTTGAAACAGTGGTGGAAGAGGTGGTGGCGGCGGAATGGGGGTAATGGTGGTGGTGCTAAAGATGGTGATGGTGGTAGGGGTTGATGTAGTTATTTTTTGTGGAGTAGATTTAGTGGGGTTTTAAAGAGAAAAAAGGATTTTAAAGCGGGTATTACAGGGACACAAGATTTTGACACCAAAGATTACATCTGCTTATTTTATTGATTGAAAACCAATCATAATAGTTGTTGAAAAGACATTAATTCCATTTCAGCCCCTCGTACCACTTTTAAAAAGCAGATGTAATATTTTGGTGTCAAATTTTGGTGTTATTCTAGCAAAACTCAAAAACTTATCCCCCCCTTAGTAAATTAGAGTTCCCCCAATCATTTTTGACATTTTGGAAGACCCTTCAACCAAGCTTCTCCTACCTCCAATTGAGCTTCCCTAAAATCAGCATCCTTGTTTTTCCCAGAATTTTGGCTGGTTGGACTTTGGAGCTTGTTTTATAAACCCGACCCAAATTTTTGAAAACCCATTTAAAAGCAAGTTTCTTTCGGGACCGTAGATTTAGTATTTACTCTCTTCGTCACCCGTTCTGTTCAAGAGTTCGTTTACTAGGGTTTTTGTCTGCAAAACCAAAACCCCTATCTCCTCTCGAAAAGCCACTCCAGTTCCGTCGAAGCTTCAACAATGGGGAAGAGAAACAGAGGGCAGCAGCAGCACCAACAACCCTTCCTTGCAGATGAACCTCTTCTCTCCAGAAAACGATCTCGAACCCCTAAACAACACCAGAAAGAAGAGAAGGTAATCTCTCTCTCTCTCTCTCTCTCTCTCTCTCTCTCTCTCTCTCTAGAATCAGACCGCCTTCATATCTCAGAGTCTGATTTTTCTTCTTTTGATTGATTGCTCTCTTCATTTCTATTATCTTCTTCTGTTTATCTACTTTTTTCTGATCTCTCTCTCTATGCAGCTAATCTCAACCGGCATGAGCGAAAAAATCTTGAAAGAGGCCTTCCTTCAACAGAAGGAAATAGATGATGAAGCCAAAAAGGAAGATCCTTTTTCTGCCATCACCGAAGGTCCAGATGCTATCTCGGATGATAGTGATGAAGAAGACCTAGATGATACCTTTTCAGAAACTCAAAGCCAATACAACGGTTATGATGTAAGTTTTTTTTTTTCTCTTTTCTGAGGAATTATAGGTAAGATATCTTATAGTTTTTCGTTTAGGGCTTGAATTTTCTCTTCAATTGTAGGAGGAAGTGGATGAGGAGGAACTGAAAGTTTTGGAGGCTTTCATGTCAAAGGAAGCTGGTCCTCAGCTCACACTATCAGAACTTATTATGAACAAAATCAAAGAACATGATGAGAAAGTCTCTACAGGTAAAATTTACTTTATAATTTATGGGTTTATTTTTCCACCAATTACTTACCCTTTTGATTGATTGCCCGAAAATTTGCTTTACTTTATTCTTTATGGGTTTGTTTTTGTTGCATTAAATTTTAATCTGTTAGCTACTTGGCCAGTTGTTGATATTTTTTTCTATCAATTACACCCTTTTTATTGGTTGCTCATACAGAACCGCGGCCCCTCCCTGAATTGGACAACGCCATCATAGAATTATACAAGGGGTACTTGAGCAATTTCTTTGTCATGATTATCATTGTTCTTTTCTCCTAAAAAAGTAAAAATAAAAATTTCATTGTTCTTTTCAGATTATATATCATGTAATTCTAATCAAATTCGTAATCACAGGGTTGGAAAACTGTTCAGTAGATACACAACTGGTAAAATTCCCAAAGCATTCAAACACATTCCATCAATGAAGCTTTGGGAGGATGTTCTCTACTTGACTGAACCCGAGAAGTGGTCTGCGAATGCAATGTACCAGGCCACAAGAATTTTCGCATCCAATATGCCCCCGAAAAAGGCGCAACGGTTCTACAACCTAGTCTTGCTTCCTCGGGTTAGAGAAGACATCCGAAAGAATAAGAGACTCCATTTTGCTCTCTTTCAAGCTTTAAAAAAGTCTCTTTATAAGCCAGCAGCCTTCAACAAAGGGATCTTGTTTCCGCTTTGTGAGGTATGAAACCATGCTTTAAATGGAATTTCTACTAACTGTATCCCTCTTGATGTAATTGGACTGGCTATTCTTCTATGTCACTGGCATATCCTGCTCATGTTTTAACATTTTAGGTTAAGCTAAATCCTTACTGAAAGAACGAATCTTCTTGGTTTACTATCCAATGATATGCATACACTTATCAAAATATCTTAATTTATAAAAGACTTTTTTGTATAAAACATTCGCTCTCCCCCCTATGTGATAGATGATGGTTGCTGATGTTACATATTATGTGTATTGCAAATATCCTTGTGAAAAGCATTGGCTAGATATGACATGACGACGTCTCGAAATGGTAGTCAAGTACTTGAGCTCAATATGAAGTCGCTTTAGAGATACTGAAGGATCCTTTTAACAGATCAAAATTTAGGGTTGTATATCTGCTGAAATAGAAAAAATAGGGTAGTATTACTGAAGTGCCTAGGAGATTACTCTTGATTTCATATATGTATCTATAAGCTTGTTGGGTACTAGCAGTAAACCCACTTATAAACTATCTCAATAGAAGTATCCGTAAGCTCTTCCATTTTTCTCCTTTCTCCTGGGCTTGTACCATTCTTAGCCAATGGTACAATGTCATTCGACCAAACATATTAGTCAGCGTTAGAAAACTTCATCTGATATATTCCAACACATTACAATACACTCTGAACAAATGTTAATGCATACTGGGTAGTGGGCTGTACCATACTATAATTAATACTAATACATTACAGTAAAAATCTCATCTGATTAAAGTCACAATAAATGCTGACAAAATACTCATACTACACTAATCAGTTGAAAAATCTCATTTCTCTTGGGCTTACTCTTCTTAAATGCCATTCTTACTGAAACATTTTGAGCCAGTCAGAAATTTTGAACAATGTTCATGCCAATTTTACTTCATCACCCAAGTTACAAAGTTTGTAAATAACGAAGTGATAGTAAGAAATCACATTCTTTTTTATTATTTTGCTTTTTGTACTAAGCTTTTGTAGTGTAATTTATTAAATATAAAAATGATTGCATTTGATTGTTTAAGGCTAAGATTTTTTTTTTGATGTACAGTCGGGGACATGCAATCTCAGGGAAGCTGTAATCATAGGGAGCGTTATTCAGAAGGTCTCTATTCCCCCACTTCATTCAAGGTACCATATTGGTGTAAACTCAACTTGTATGTACGATGAAAAGAAACTCAATTCTTCATAAAGATAAAATTTGATTACGTCCAACTCAACCTCTACGATAGGGCATTCCCCTTATTTACAAGCTAAAAAACAAAGAGAAAAATGACACTACTTGCAGTTTGGGTAACTACCCCTTATTGGCTATGTAACAAAACATTTCAAAAAAAGAAACTAACAACTGTTTTAAGATTCAAAAGGATTTCCTAAAATTAACTGAAGAGGGCCAGCCAAGAGGAAACGTGGAGTGATTGTGTGAGGTCCATTTGATGGTACACACATGCCTTACATCAAATTTAGTCTCTCTGTAAGGTGTGATCTAAATGGTTTGTCAAACTAAAACTCATTATGATGATCACTTTTGAAAGATCAGCCCATTTGAAACTTCTATTCCCAATGGGAAATGGCCTCAAGGTTAATGTTGAAATGAATGTTTCGAAATGTTTCGACTTGTCATCTACTTTGATAGGTTTAGAAGTTTCAGAATGGCTGGTTCATGTAAGGGTATGATATATAAACACTTAGAGCTTAAATTTCATAGCATTTTTCAGTTGCCTAACACTTCTAATGGTCCTGCAGTGTTGCATTACTGAAGCTCGCAGAAATGGAGTACTGTGGCACAACAAGGTATTAATCAGGAAGTAAAAAACTGTTCTGTTGTATCCGAAGTCCAAACAAGATTCTCTCCACTAAATGAAGATCAATTGCTATATGTTATGTTTCACAACATTTATCTAGGGTGATCGGGCCCACTTCCCTTTATACTAGTATGTAGAAATTGTTATGTCAAATGTAGTTTAAAATAACTTTGACTACCTGAACAAAGGAGAGGTATGCAGTTTTCCCGTTTTGGTCTTTGGAGACCTTATCCAGCCATTGAATTTGACTGGCATCCCAGTAATAGTATGTTTAGTTTTCTATTCTAAGTTGAATGTGCAATTTTAAACCAATTTTATATATTAACCCCTTGTTGGTAACCTTTAAATAATTAATTATGGGCCCTTTTTATAGGAGAAAACAGGACCCAGAATCAATTTATTTAAAGTTTAACAAACGGGGCCTAAACGTTAACTTGTTCTTTCCTTATCTGTAAATCACTCTATTCTCTTCCATGGACGGTACATAGTTTAGATTCTATTGTTCTATTACTGTTAGCTGCAGCATCGTTGACATTTTTTTTTGTCTGTTGGCTCTTGCAGTTACTTTATAAAGCTTCTTCTTGATAAGAAATATGCCTTGCCTTACCGTGTTCTTGATGCTGTTGTTGCTCACTTTATGAGATTCCTTTACGAGACAAGGATTATGCCTGTAATATGGCACCAGTCACTTCTATCATTTGTGCAGAGGTTTGTATTTCATATCTTGCCTTGCCTTGATGTAACTTAAGAGGTATTTCTATTGGCAAAACTCCTCCCATAGCAAATGTGTGAATGCGGAGGCATTTCTCGCAGAAATTGAGATGAGGTGATGATCTTGGGAAATGCATCGCAAGCAAGCGCTTGGAGATTCCTCTTTCTTTTAGTTCTTGGGAAGTGACCGACTCCTGATTTTCATGTGCTACTCTTTTTCTTTCTGTGAATGCATGTAAATGAATAACCTTACCCAACTCCAACTGGAAGTCTTTCTTTAATTTCATCGATAAGTAAGTGGAATGTATGTTGTGTCCTCTAATTGAATGAGTTGTGCATTTCCTATACCCTGGACCTGGAGGTGTCTGAGGTGTTCGAGCAAAATAAACTTTATAAAAATAAGAGAAGTGAGATTAAAAAAAAAAAAACTAATAAATGATTTTGTTTCATATTTCTATCATGGGACATGGGGTACTTACTTGATCCTTCTAGTTGTCTTCTTCTGTTTGCCCAATAACTTGAAGAAATTGGCCAAGTTGCAGCAGATCTGGCTGCTCAGACACTCCTGGTTGGTAGATAAATTAGATCTTTCATGCATTTCTTGTAATATTTGTTTTCTTCTTATTTTTTGATTTTTTCTTGTCATTTCATGTTGATGGTTAAACTTCGCTATATAAGTAGCAAGCTTCATGTCATTCCCACATCAGTTCGTTATGTGGCTTTAAATTTATTTATCGATGTTTCAATTTATGTGGTTTGCAATTACTCTAAAAAAATCAACTCCATACAGGTACAAGAATGAACTAACGAGAGAGCAGAAAGAAAACCTCGAGCATCTAATTCAGTACCAGAAACATTACTTGGTAAGAGCATTAACCTCTGACAGCCAGTATACCTACTCTTATTAATATAATTGTGTGCGATATGTGATTCTTTCTTCATTAATTTAGGTTACTGAGGAAATCAGGAGGGAGCTAAGGAATAGCCGAAATCGTGGTGAAAAGGAAGATCCGATGTCTATATATATCCTTTTTTTCAATAAAAAATGGCTTAATAAATTCTCATCATGGCAATTTTGCATGCGATCTTTCAGTATTTAATTCCCTACATGTCTTTAATTTTGTTAAGACTATCAGTAAGAACCTAGACCTTGATTTTAGCCTTTTAGGAGCTTTAGAAGTAGAAATTCTGAAAACTTAAGAGACTGCGAAGAATACATACTAAATAATGAAGAATCTAGCACAGATCTTCACGATCTAGTAAATGCAGCAGGGCGATGAGTGTGGTTATCTAGTGAACCATCAACCATTTCCAATTACTAAATTAGTGGTGCAAAAAATCCAACAGCTATTTGTATGTTTAGGGTCATCCTTGAGTGTATGTATGTGCCAGTAGTTGGTTAATAGTTTAAGGGGTTTGGATTGAAATATGCATGTGCCAGTAGGTGGGTTAATAGTTGACTACCATTTTGTCGAGGATGTAAAAGGATTAAAGGATCATCTTGGGATTACCAAATCAAAGAGTGGTATATGGGTGGAAAATTGATGCTTTTCCTAGAATTCCACGGATGAATTATTCTTTTTTCCTCTTTGACTTTCACGGAAATTCATCAGATTCATGTTTGACAACAATGTTCTCTTTAGCATATTCTTTTTCATCTTTAATGTGTTACCATTCTAGAGCCCCTGTCATATCCTAGTGTTGATCATAAATCATGATATGTCAAAACAGCATTATCTTTCACTGCATCTTCTCATATACTTTAGCATCATTCGAAATGTCTTCGAGCAAATATGTAATCATCTTTTGTTTCCTTAACATCGTCTTACCAACTCCTGCTGTAATTAATAAAGCAATTGAAGAAGACAGGTTTGATTTTCCAGATGTTCCTATGGAAGAGGACTGAATACTGACGACTGCTTTGGTAAAGCCATGAGTAAATGTTCCAAACACTTCCGGTAATTTTTCTTTCATTTGATGAGAAGCTGGGATCAAACCAATGTCCCTGAAGTAGTTGCGAGTGTTCGTTGATATTTATGTCCCATCTCTTGATGCCTAGAGCGCAACCCGGAAGATACTGCTCGATAAGGATCAGTACTTTGCAGCAAGATTTGTTCCTCTAATATATTCCAAGGTTCTTTTATACATCACAGATCTTTAGATGAATTTCAAAGGGGTGGTACTTAATTTTTTTTTCTTTTTCTGTTTCCGAATTTTCGAGATGTATCAATCTCTAGATTTTGTGCGGCTACAAACTTGAGTTTGAGAGATTTGTGTTAGATTTATTTACTTAAGGATTTTTTAAACAATAGTGTTGAATGCACATAATTATGTTGCAAGTAAGAAAACTTGTTTCAAGATTTTGAGTACTCTCTGATGAGAGTTTTTGTTCCTCTTCCAAGTCTTCACTTCTGAGACTGTAAATGGTGATTTCTTGTGCGACAGGAATGAAAGTTTATGCCACTTTTGTGTATTTATACTTTGATTTAGAAGTTGTTGTCTTGACAATTAATCTATTTTGACGACTTAATTGTTCATGGAAGGGGTTTATGCTATAACGTGGTCGCAAACGCCTCATCATCCCGTATGAACTCCTTGACATTGGATCATGAACCTGTGGGAGAGTCGGAAGGGATGAGTGACCGAGTATTGTACCATTCATATTCATTCTAATTCAGTATGGTGGTCAGTCAAATTTACTAATATGTGAGGAATACACACTAATCTAAAATCTGATTTGTGTCAAGTCAGTTTCAGACGTTTTATAGTGGCTGAATTGCAGAATGACTCTTAAGAATTCAGTTAAATTTTTTAGCTCAATGTGAGATGAAGGTGGTCTGACTTGATGGACAATCCAGATTCAAATGCATAAATAAAAACAAATCGCTACCACCAGATATCATTCATGACTTTTGGTGTAGGAAAATCTCAGATCAGAGTTCGGCAAAAAAATTTGGGTTCACTTCCAAGCTTATGCCCTCAAAAAACAAAAAATTCTTTTGGTATGACAAAACAACAACCAGGCAAATCACAATTTTTGCATGATCCAAGCCTATAAATGTTTGCCTCCCTAAAATAACAAAATGAGAGCTTCAATTGAACATGCCATTAAATTTTTTTATTTTTTTTTTGATGTATTAAAGTCTCTACCAACTAGGCTACATTGTTTTTTGCTATATCTTTTTGCTTACTTTTCTTAATTCTTTTATTTGTGTACAAATTTTTTTTCCTTCTCCCAATGTATAATTTGTTAGATTACTATTAACAAAAGTTTTGAGATTTTTACTTTTTTTTTTTTTTTTTTTTTTTTTTTATCATATCTACGTGATTTTAAATTTATTTTCCAACTTAATCATTTCATTGTTTCTCCAATCATAGCTTACCATTTCTTAATTAATTTTTAGATTTTGATTCATACAAATTAAAAGAATATCCACATCCAAATGATTGAGATGTTGGAGTAAATTGAAGCAAGAAAATTTGTAAGTAAATATTAGGATTTATTAGGCATAAAAGAGCTTTTTTCTTGTTTATGTATTACAGATATTAAGATGCATATATATTAGGATTTGAAATTATTAGAGTATCGACATCCAGATCCCCAAGATCCTACGATATCTCCAGTATCCAAAAATAAAGTTGCTTGTTATCCTAGACTTTCCTAATATTGTAGTTTCCTAAATGTATTAGATTCTCTACAATTATTTACTTATTTGTAATTCCCTACACTCTATAAATATGAGTGAGTGGAAACAGTTTATTCATCGACTTAGATCGATCAAGTCATGTAATCATCCCACAATCTCAGAATAGTGGAGATCAATAATATGTAGCCTATTGGCTTTGTGT
>MVGT01004291.1:919265-955618 GCA_002174775.1 Macleaya cordata
TAGGGTCCTGATTCCCTAAAAATCAGGTGGCGACTCCAAATCAATCAAAATCAATACTCTCAGAGAGAGATATAAAATGTATCTCCCTCAGTCAAAAAGCACAAGAGAGTTTGCACCTCATAAGCGTGGTTCGACCAAAAGTGCGGGTGCTACACCATAGTTAGCAATTCAACATACGACAAAAGTCGTAATGGTCAATATTCGTGTATAATTTGTTTTGAGATGTAAGAAAGTCAGTCAAAATTCCAGTCAAATAAACGTGATATGGAAAGAAAATGCCGATACATATATTCGTGTACAATTCGTTCTGATTGGTGAAAAATTCGGCGAAAATTCGGCCCTTTTTATATGGGATATTCAAGACCGAGTTCTAGTAAGTAAACTTTGAAAGCAATTAACCACCATCATCTTTAGCATATTCTATTGCTACACGTGGATAGAAAAACAATGCTTTTGACTGGTTTGACTTTTTTAATTTGATTTTGATTTTATAAATACAAAATAATATTTTGAATCACTTGATAGCTAGTAGAATTGACATTTTGAATAAGAGAAATGATACACCTACACTGAGCCATACACGGTGCTGACGTGGCTGGTGAGGTGTTAACAACTGTTGTGTGCTGCCATCTGCCACGTCATCGATGATGTGTCCGACCTGAAATTCAAAAATATTTAAAATCTCTCCCAAATTCTAACATATTCTGGCACGGATCTCAAAAATTGTTCCCCTCTTAAAACATAACAAGCACATTTGGGGTTCCATTTCTTTCATCGAGAGGCAAGCAGGTGAAGCCATCACTATTCGCCGGCGTTCCGTTGATCTCACCGTACGAAGCCTTGCCGACCACGTCTGGTACTCTCTCTATTCTCTTTCACTCACTCTCTTTCTCTCTCTCATCTCTTCAACACCTTTCCATCAGAATTTTTTACTGATTTTACTTTAATGTACTAGGGTTCATCTAATCTCAGGCATCTTTCTCTAAAATCAAACTGAAATCAACATATTAGAGATTTTACTTTAATCTGGGGTTTGTTGTAAACAAGATTTAGGATTTTCTGGAGTTTCACCATGGAACTCTCAGTAGATGTGAGTGACTTCAGTTTTGGGAAGAACACAAAAAAGAACCTAAAAGACTAACCGCATTGATCAGGAGTGGTTCATTTCCATCGAAAAAAAAAAACTAAAAAGATCCCAGAAGGCATTTGTTCATTTTTTGTTATGATGTTCATTTTAGTGTTATTTTATCTTATTTTGTAATGGTTCTGTTTCATTTTTAGTGTTGTCTCTGAAATTTATTTTGTGATTTCAGGTGAGGTAAAAGTTCTTCATAAAAAAAAAGCAAGTTCTAATTTTAATCCAAGATTAACAACTATTTTCTGTTTCTAATGGTATTTCACTTAATTAGCTTATGAAAAAAAATGAATTCCACTTAATTGCATGCACCTTTTGTGATTGCAGGCTCAAGAGAAATCTTAGGTGAAGATGTGGAGTACAAAGTTGGATAATGGAGTTTTTGTCTTTCATAATTTTGTTAGCATTTTGTATGTAAATTACACTGGAGAGTTTTAATTGAATATTAGCAATAAAAACTTAAGATAAGAATAGTAGGAAGAAATAAGAGCAAATGTTATAAGATGTAATTTATTGATCTGCAAGTTAAGCAAATGTATTTTCTTTCATTGTTTATAGTGCAGCAGTTCCTTATCAAAAATGTAATTTTAATGTAAAAATTCAATAAAATCTTATAGTATATTTTTACTTTTTATCCTTGTTATACCCAAACTTTTGAACAAATGGAGCCTTTGATCAAAGGACTTGAATCATTCTCAGTCTCCAACATTTTCAATTACCCTTTTTTTTGTCACAATATTCAAACTTTTAACATCAATGGTATGTAGATTTTAGGCCTCAACAGAATGTTCATCTCTAAATGTGATTATAACTTGAAAATTTCATGAGAATACCCCAACCAATGCTCCATTAAACGAATCCATCTATAAAGTTATAAATTGGAGAAAAACTTGCTTCCCATATACCCAAAATGTTCATTCAAGGAGTGACATGCATCTCAAAAAGATAATATGATCGAGTTAGTAGGCCCATAAATCTTATATTTGTCACTAAAATTAGCGTTTTCATACGTAAACATTTTACATTTATACATCAAGAACTTGTGATATTTTCTATCTAGCTATGCAATTACAAAAGAATTGTGATTTTTTTTTTCATGGATACATCAAGAATTTGCCAGAAATACATAATTATCCTTGAAATTAACTTCTTATCATCAAAATCCGCAGACAAGTAGTCAAAGTTGTGCACAATATTTCCACCCATTTAGCACTCAGTTTCTGGTTCTTTGCTGATGCATTATGACAAAAGCAAGAATGGTCGAACTCTCTTCAAATATAAAAGAGGCGAGGACCCAAATTCCGGCAGTGCCTCAATGTGCAGATGGCTCCCTCCGATTCACCAGTCCCAACCCCTGTAATACTCAGAGTTATATTAATTAGCACCTTGAGATGCATTAAATCTTTCTGAAACATGAAATTTACAGGACTATGTTGCAGTAAACAGAATCTCTTCATCTACTTCATAAATAGTTAGGAAACATTTAGCCAAAACCTAACACATTAGGAAAAAAAAACAAATTAAGAGCCCAATCACAAACACAAAAGGATCTTTGTGGTCTTTCTGAAACAAGAACATAAATTTAGTAATGGATCTTTGGCAGTACACCTAATTCACGACAACTGTGTTCAATGTTTGAAATCTTTACAAAGAAAATGTTTATCTGAATTTTCTTCTTTTTGTGGTTTTACGAAAAAAAATGAAACAGAAAGGCACCATTTTTATAAAAACTATAACTAGTGCAGCAAGTAAATGATCTATGAATTTCAGGTTCAAGAATTAGGAAAGAAATTTGACAGCAGCACCAATGAGTAAAAATATGCAGGTTCAAATGTGGACAAAAGGACTGATTGTTATTAATACACAAATTTATCACCATTCTCTTAATTCTACCTAAATATTTGAAAAGGGTTCACATCTCCATCTCATTCACAGCCGCTCAGCTAAGAAATACTACCATTGATACAGTGAGGGCTTTAAATTAAGGGTGTATTGATGAGAGTCTTAGACTAAAACTTCCCCTTATTCAACTTGGTTAACACAAAGACTTGTTCTCAACAAAAATAATTAATAAGAACAATAATCAAACAGATTTTACAGAGAGAGGAAGAGAATGATTTTGTACCTGAAAAATGGTGGTGGTGGTGGTCCAAATGGGGGTGTCTCGGAGCTCCGAGATGGAAAGAGAGTGAGTGACGGGTTGTACACAGTTCGTACTTCGTAGGTCGCGATAGAAAGAGAGTGTCCGGTGAGATTCAACAGCGAGCGGCGAGGAAGAAACCCCCTAGGTTCTGCCGGAGAGAGACGACGGCGAGAGGTTGCCTCTAGGGTTTCTGCTAGAGGTGTCAATTGGGCTGGGCCGCCCAGGCACGGCACGACCCAGCACGGCCACGTGGCAGCCCAGCCCAGCCCAGCCCAGCCCATCCCATTTCGTGCCTGGGCTGGCACGGCCCATTGGCTGGGCCGTGCTGGGCAGGCCTCTTGAGCCCAGTAGCACGAGCACGGCACGAGCACGATTTTGGCCCAGCCCAGCCCAGCCCAGCTCAAGCACGGCACAGAGCCCAGCACGGCACGGATCCAGCACGAGTCCAGCACGACCCAGCCCAGCACGATGGGCCGGCACGAAGCACGACACAAAGCACGGCACAATGGGCCAAAGCACGACCCATAACAAGGTTTTTAAAATTTTTTTAATAAAAATCTATTACTAAGTTTTGAACCTTGGTCTTAGGAGATGACTTATGACTCTTTGACCAACTAACTTACAAGCTTGTTTTGACATTAATTTGAAGTTTTTAATTTTTATCAATACATTATAGTAATTTATCTTAATTGATGGTTATGAGGATGATGTGTGATGATGATCATGCATCATGATGTATATGTGATTGTCATAATGGATGATAATAGTGATGATGACGGGTGATAATGATGGTTCTACTACTATATGGTATATTTTATCATTTCAGATTTTGGAGTTTTATCCTTGGAGCGAACTTAGGTAGGTTTAGGTTTAGGGTCATATTAGAAAGGAAACCTTTATTATAATTGAGTAAGTGTAATCGTCGCATCATTATCCATAATCATCATGTGTCATTATCATCATCTCTACCACCATTATGAACATCCCATCATCATCAACTCCCATCATCAACATCACCCATAATTACCATCACTATCATCATCATCCATCATGATTGGCCTTCATCATCATCATCCATCATGATTAGCTTTCGTCATCATCATCCATCATTATTACGATCCATATTACGTGACTGCCCCATCGTGATGAATTACCATTTACCAAATTTAAGTATGAAAATGGATCAGCATACAGTCTTATTTGTACATTTTACATGTACATTGACATATGGAGCCCACATGAGGTTAATTTAAGTGCTGATATTTTTTAGAATGTTCTTTTCACCTTGTAGATCATCCTCACAAAAAATTATCCCATTCTAAAACTGGTAGCCCCATAAATTGACTCTTTTTCTCACCGTTCATTGTTTACCGTTAATTCTTAATCAACTTCTAATCATTTTTTTATGGGGCTATAAAGTTTAGAATGAAATGATTTTTGGTAGGGATGTTCTACTCATCTTGTAGATCATTATCACAAAAAATCAGTTCTTGTTTCCTCACCATGTGGGCCCCACAACTAATGTAAGAATAACGATGTAAAAATAACAATGCAGGATCCCGACTCTTTTAAGTATAACTTTAAAAAAACGTAAGCTTAAAGCAATAAAAACTAGTAGCCTAGTTGGTAAGGGTTCATTCTACTTTCATGCACAACCAAGGTTCAAACTTCCTTGGCAACATTTTTTACAAAAAAATTTAAAACTTAGTGGGCGGCCCACTAGCACGATGGGCTGGCACGGCCCAGCACGAGTGTTAACGTGCTGGGCCACTGGGCCGTGCTGGGCTGACCAAAATGGAGACTCGGCACGGCACGGCCCAGCACGAAACCCAGTCGTGCCGGCCATGCTTCGGGCCGTGCTGGCACGGCCCATTGGCCAGTCGTGCTGGGCCGGCCCAGCACGGCCCAATTGACACCTCTAGTTTCTGCCGTGCCCTTTTTTATCAAATGAGAAGAGAGATTTGTTGTTTTGAGATTTATTAGGATTAGAAACATTTTGGGATTCCACGTCATTGATGACATGTCAGAGGACTGCACAAAACCGAGGCAGCCACCTCGCCTGCCACATCAGCGCCGTGTATGGCGCATGTATGGCTCGGTGTAGGTGTATCATTTCTCTTTGAATAAAAAATGCACTGACACAACAAAAAGCAGATGACTGACACGCTTTTTGGTCCTCGTGATGCCCAAATTTTTTAGCCGTCTTTGTCCGTTTTGTAGTCGGGACGCGTTCTAATCGTTATAACAAAAAAGTTCTGAATTTTATCGTCTCTTTCCCAACATTCGGCCGATTGATACGGTTTGTCTCTTAAAAGTATTAATTCGCGTATTATTCACGAATAATATGTGAATATGCTAACTATGGCAGGGACATCCAATATTAATGAAGCTAGTTACTAATTTCCATTGTAATAGTTTTATTTGTATCAAGTATTGACTTGGATTCAATGTGTCAAATGGTTTCATCATGAACTTAATTTGAAATTCAGTCTTAAGCCTTAACAAACAAGCACCCCTAGGAAAAACGAAATCCATACTTAAAATCTTCATCGAAACAAACCGTTAACGGAAAGTTAAAGACTGAGTCTATTAAAAATGTGACAAATTTTTTCTTTTTTCCAGATTGAACCATAGTTCTTAAGAAAATGTTATGTTTCATTGTACTAAAGCCCTGCTTGGTATGCAGAAAAAATTTGCATCTGCAGTTATTCTCGGTTAAAAGCTGTTTGGTATGGTATTCCTCTGTTAGTTAGGATACCTATGGCCTTGTTTGTCCATGCAAACTACCACAACCACAACTTTGGTAATTTGTATTCTGTAAATTTTCCCTGCATACAAAGCAGGGCCTAAGATTTTAGATGAAGGAAGACACATATATCTCATATTCAAATCGTGGGTGGTCTCCAACTCAAGTTCTTGCATCTCAATTTTCAGGAGGAACAAGGTCCCATGGGTTGTAAGGGCAAGATGGATAGTTCTAAGACACCCTTTTCGCAACATCAAAATCTCGAAGGGCAGCAAGTTTCAAGGTGCAGAAAGTTGGAAAGGTTCTCTGGAGGTTTTGCAGTGTACATTGTGTTTTTGCGGAGTTAAAAAAGAAGGTGGAAAAGACAATTTTGAATGAAAATCACTTGTTTGAATTGAAATCTTTTATTAATAAGTAATTTCACCAAACAATTTAGATAAATTTTAGGAAACTTTGGCCCTATCCGACGAATTGCATCATCCAAATGCTAGGATTGCACAGCCATTGAGCATTTTTCAAATGTGGATGAGGATCAAGAATATGAAACATGGCAATGAGATAAGAATATTCCCATATTCCCGGAGAATACAAGTGAAACATGGCTTGGCCTTACCAGAGAACACGTTAAATTCCGCATTAAGAGCATCTCCAATGCTAATGTGAATGTGGTAAAATAAGACTGCCACGTAGGATAAATAGACATTCTCTTTAAAAAACCTTCTCCAATGCTAATGTGAAGAAAGGATGTGATGATGATGTGGCGGTAGTTATTCTAGACATTGTGAAGTAGAATGTCTATTTCTAGACATTCATCTTCACAATGTCTTACGGTCCACATCAGCAATTTTTTTCCCTCCAAAATTTTTAGTTACTTTTTAAACAAAATAAGTTTGACCCATTCAAAAATTAAGTGCCACATAAGTTAAAAAGTCATCCCAAGACATTTGCATTGGAGATGCATTTTTTTCAACAATGTCTATTGTGAAGATTTTGTTGCCACGTAGATTAGACATTGTCTTATAAGACATGCCACGTAGATAAGACATTGTCTTATAAGACTTTTGCATTGGAGATGCTCTAAAGAAAAGAGTTACTGTGCCAAGTAATGCTAGGGAGTAGGAAGTCTAGGGACAAGTCTAGGGGCACATTAATTTTTCAAAGGATTAAAATTATAAAGTCTAAAAAAATAAGGATTAAAATTATAAAAATATTTTGGTGAGGAATTAAAATTATCGGTCCCCTACAAAATAAGAACTTTTTTTACATTTTCCGTTTAAACTTTATAGGTAATTTTATTTTAATTTTTTTAACAGTTAGGTAATTTTACATTTTTTTTTCTTTTAATTTTCAGTTGGTTTGCACAAGAGATCAGTCCCCAAAATTTGGGGACAATTTGGTGATTTTTTTTTTAATCTCACATGCTTTATCAAATTACTTTTTAATCTTCTTTACACGTTTGGCACATACTCTGGAAGACGAGCAATTCTTTGAGGAGGGCCAGTTCCATCTGCACCCCTAGGTGAATGCCGTCCGATGATCTCATCACTTGAATCTCGAGGTCATCAGAAGGCACCAACTTGGGGGTTGCAATGGAGTCCGTCCCCATCAAATAAAAATTCGACAATGGTCATGTTATTCTTCAGCATTGGATTTTTCGTTTTCCATTCAGTAAAACAGAATGAAATCACAGAGTATAGGTCAAAACCCAAAACATAACAAGCAATCTAAAAACCTGAAAACAAAAGAAACTCAAGCTCTAGTTCTTTCTCACTACTCTGAATACAAACAATTCAAGCTTCTTCTGTTCTTCATACAGGAGAAAGATCAAACTTTGATTTTTTTTCTGAATTTTCTCAGAATTACAATATCACTATATCAGATTTCCGGCTGCCATGTGTTTTGCCATGTGCAGATGAACAATAAAAGAACTGGTTAGAAAAGGAAATACAAAAAGGGAAGAAAGGTTTTGAGAAGGGGTGAGTGAGGGTAGTTTCAAAATTTTGTAAATTCCCGAAACGTGGGGTTCTTTCCTTCTTTTTTTTTTTTTTTTACGGTAATTCTGACAAATTGTAGTATCTCCATTTATGCAGAATTACAAGCCATTTCTTCAGAAGTGGGGATGTTTTCAGCGGGAGTAGAGGGTGGTTTTTTCTCGATGCAAGGCTTGGGTGGTCTCTTTGGCTGAACCAGTTCAACTGTCTCTGAGGGAATACCGAACTGCATAGAAAACAATAAACAAAAAAATCAAGTGATAAGATGATCTTCTATGTGGTAGGCAGACAGATAACCGTATGCATTTTGAAAACAAATAAAGATAGTATAAGATCAATAATATTGTGTTGGGTCTACATGAGAAAAGGCGTGTGAAAAACAGTTTCAGGAACTACCTACAATAATCCCCAGCATACCAGTACCTCCTTTGGTAAACTTAAATTTCTAGATTGGGATTCTTAGCTGTTGGATTTGAACGTTGCACGCCCTAGAATTACAGCCCAAAGTATCAGTATGACCATGTTCATGAAGCTCATGACAGACAACGCTCAAATTGAATGGCTAGGAACCACCTATCAAAATAGTTATGATATATAGATTCACGAAGGTCTGGCCCAAATATTCATGGTTGCCTTCGTCGGAAAATGTGCACATGGGTATATTGTTGTGAAAACGCAAAGGCCAATTACAAGCAACCATGTTTCTTCATTTTCAAGACAAATACCATATATGTAAATGTCCAATAATTATCAAGGCATACCCTCACAGACTATGATAATTATAAAATGACACAATCAAGCAACAATTTCCCATGGAACATAATGGAACTCTTCAGAGTCGCAACCATGAGGTTCATGGAAGCAAGAATCAAGATTCTCATGAACAATTACCTTGCAAAGAAAAGCTCTCCAAGTATTTTACACTCAGAGGGCTTTCTATTATGCAACCAAAGTTTACACATTGCTCATATACTGACCTTATAACCGCAGCCGGATACACAAGCGTGGAAGCACAGCTGTATGGAGAAAGGAAAAAAACTATAAAATTTAATTGGTAATATAGGTAATCTGGTCATTAAAAGGTCATGATAGAATATGTATTGCCAGTAGAAAAAGATAAACAGAAGCTATAGATCAATCGGCAAGCCTAAAATAAGGAACACTTGGTCTAGGAGGTGGCCCATTAAGTGGATGAATTCGAAACAGTGAACATACCACCAATCAGGTAGGGATGAGGAGAAGTACGGATTTTTCCTAAGCAAGACTGTTGTGAAATACTGCTTTAAATTAAAACACATCAATGGGCATCTACTCAGTCTCACAAGTCGATATATGGACCTAAAGACAGTTGTCATGGTGCTCACTGCTCATTGAGGAGAGTGCAAAAGGGTCGACGCCCTCAGGCCTCAAAAACCATGGGCTCAACCATGACCATATCCTCGTGGAGTCGTGCTACAAGCATTATTGGCATGTATATAATAAGAAATGAAAATATGGTTAAAGAGAGAAACCTTCGAGTAATTTTCAGATCCTGGAGAACGATCAATGAAAGCACTCCACTTCTGGTCCTTGAACACTGGATCCTTATAGCATATCTCATTGCACTCTTCCAAGCCTAAAACACAAAGGATATTATCACTGCTTATACTTCAAAACAAACTGAGAATACATAATATTGAGAACTCAATGGTAAGATCACGAGTGCTGTTCTTACTTGTTACGGTTAGAGGTTTAGGGGTTTTCACAACATGATATTAAAATGATAAAAGGGTTTAACACATGAAAACATAAACTTCAAGTCCCATCGATGAGAGTGAAAGTAGTCACTCCCCTAGGGAAACTGACACATGGACTAAGTTTTCTACAGTTATCCCTTAATATCCAATTCCCTCAAGCATCTTTTTATTCGTCTGATGAAAATAATTACAGCCTACTCACGAATCTCAAAGTGGAAAGTGATTCTTTACAGAGTTTTTTTTTCTTGATAAGAAAAGGTTCGTCTAAATAGTGATGATATGAGAACCATGACAAGATGGTGAATCATAAACAAATCAAACATCATAAGAAACACATTTCTGTAGTTAATAATGCTGTAATACAAAACTGTGATCCTACCAGAGTTTTTAGTTAGGCTTCATGAATAGTCTCTTTTTTCTTTCCTTTTTTTTTTCCCTTTGTCATTTTCTTAATAAATTCTTAGTGATCAAATAAATTATTTATTCTTTTCAGTTAGCAAAAACGAAAAGCACTACACAGGTCTCCACTTATTTTTATCAGAGGCTAATATAGTAATACCAAGTTCAAGAAGGTTAAACACTCCAAATAAAATGTAAGAACGAAACAGAGTAACGCTTACATTCTTCCCATGTATCTCCATCACCATCACAACCTTTTTTGCAGAACACTCTCCCTGCAGAAACCTACCAAAGATTATGATAGTGATCCAATTGGAAACTCATATTTAAGAAACACTAGTTGAATAGCACAAAAAGTTCTAAATAAAACACAGATGAATGTCATTGTAACTTGTGAAGACACTACAAGTTTTATGAATTTATACAGTAAAAGACCAACAGCGGACTGGCACACGTGACGTGCTGTCTTAGCCATCAAATATGTTCACACAAAACTTTTTCTAGTCTGAATAAGTAAACGTAGTATATTATGTAAATTTTTGAAGAAAAACGATAAAAAACCATGAAAGCTGAACACAAAGCTTCTATTAATGAAAACTGTTCAATAACAAATATCAAGTTTTCCAGTTAATGTTTCTGATGGGAAAAAATGTTCCTGATGTCTGTTTCTAATGAAAAACTGACTTAGGACGGTTCATTGGATGAACAAAAAGACTTTTATTGCCATTGAAAAAGAATAAAAAACCAATAAAATGCCATATTTTAGGGTTTTGATAGTACCACCCAAATGTTCAGTAAAATCATATCTCACTTTCCTTGGAATTCAAACAAATTATTGGAATCTTTAAATTCTCATGCCTAGTCAATCACAACAAATAACTGAACAATGTGAACATGTCTATGTATTCACAAATTGAATGTGAGTATTTCTACATAAATCCTGATAATTCACAAGAATGATGATTAAATGCTGTAATTTTCATTTCTGCAAAGTAATAACTACAATTTATCTTTATAAGCAAAAGCATTTATACATGTAAACGTGTCTATGAATATACATGAGATTATGCTGAGATTTATAGCTCAAAAATTAGAAAAGAAACGCAGTCTTTAATCTGTATAGCTTGATTTCAACTCATTTCCATGGAATATACCTTACATTTACTCCAATTAAACGATCAAAAAGCTTGAAAATGCAAAGAAATCAAAATCTTTCAGACCGAAATAGATTAAAATTCCCTTTCTGTTAATCTAAATAAATATCGAGATAATTACAGTCAAAAACCAGAAATTTCAAGCAACGCAGTTTTTAATCTTTATAGCTTGATTTCAACTCATTTCCATGGAATATACCTTACATTTACTCCAATTAAACGATCAAAAAGCTTGAAAATGCAAAGAAATCAAAATCTTTCAGATCGAAATAGATTAAAATTCCCTTTCTGTTAATTCAAATAGATAATTACAGTCGAAACCAGAAAATTTCAAGATATACTTACATGAACAAATACAACTGTAGATGATATTAAAAATCTATAAAATTTCAGAAACAGAAAGAAGATTAGAAAGAAAAAAAAATGAACAAATTCTTCAAGAAACGGAGATATATATAACGAAGAAGGAATAGGAGGAAGAATAAATTACATGGAATCTGCTTGAGAGCTGCGTATTTTTTTGTGCATTCGCTTCCGCAGGGAGGCGTCCATTGTTGAGGTAACATCTTTGACGACGAGATAGAGCTCTCTCTGGTTTTCCTGAGAGCTAGGGAACAAGCGAGGGAAAATGGGAAAATAGAGGAGAGAGAAAGAGGAGAGAGAAAGTAGGTCAAAGAACTGAAACAGTGACATATTAATAGGTAGAACCAAGTTGGGACTCGGGATAATAGATTTCTGTTCTAACCCGTTCTTGGGTATTTTGGTTCTTACAGTGTAATATTTATATTTTTTATATGTAAAAAATGTGAATAAATAATTGAAACATTTCGATTTTGGTTATGATTCATTGGAATTGGAATTGAATATAATACTGATTGTTCTGCAAATTTAGAACTGAAATATATGGAACCAGGAATGGGAAATTTTCTTTTTTAATTTTTGTTTTTATTTTTATTTTTAGTTTTATTGAAGAGGTGGGTTTAGATTTTATGACATCAATAACTTGATGCTAATAAAAATTGCCATTTGTACTAGCTGTCACTAGATAAGGAAAAATCAATTCTAGTTTGATTTGATTCCTAGATAAATGGCTAACCAACGACACCCCTGGATTGGTTTTGAGATAAAACAAGAGGAAATGAAGATAGACCACTTTTTTGAAGACCACATGATGTAGCAGCTGTTTGTAGAGTTTTTGGCAACCCTCCTTGGAATACAATTGCTAATTTATGAAGTTGTTATTTTTGAGTCCTTCTTGGACTAGGATTCTTATTTCATGAATACCTCTTGTAAACCTATAAATAGGGAGGTCCTAGATAGGTTAGAGGTGTGCTAAAGAGTGCCATGAGGCCAATGTAAAGGTGTTGAAGTTCCTAAGGTTTAAGAAGAGGTAAACCTGGGGTTTTGGTCTTCTTGTGTAGTGAGGAATCTAAAAGTGTAAGAGACTTGTTGAGAGAAAGAAAGGGTTTGTGAGGATCTAGGGTTTGAGGGTTTCTTCATGGGGTTGGAACCCAAGTTTCTAGTGTTCTCCATGTGTTCTCTCCTCTGTTACTATGTACAACAATAGAGATAGACTTTCAAGGTTGAAGATGATGTGAATGTGCTGTTGGTAGTAGTTTAGAGAGTCGATCTCTAATGGATTCTCATTGGTGTTCTCCGGTAAGTCTTGTAACATCCTTGATGTATGTTTATTTGGTTGGTTGAGTAAGAAGCATTGTAATATGTTCTTGATAATAGTAGAAGTTTCTCCGGTGCGCCGATTTGGCCGTGGATGTAACCTGTGAGGGTGAACCACGTATATCTTGTGTTGTGGTTGATGCTTGTTTTTATCTTCGCCATTATATTTTCTTGTTGATTCATCGTTATTAAGTCTCAAGATCCTTAAGCCTGTTCCGATGTGCATCGGGGATGTGTTGTTGGTATGACGAAATTTCTAACACTGTCATGATAGCAATTGCAGTTAGAAACTTAGAATAATGGTCTATCTACCATAATTCCGATACGAATGAGTAATGGCGTAATGCTATTCAGCCTTGTTGAATATCACATTTGAAGGAGGGGTCTTCGTTGTCCAATGTCTATACTCTATAGCACATTTAGGATGTCATCTGATCTGCCAAATCTTAACCTTACTCGACCCAGTAACTAAACAAGTCAAGATTAGGATTTAGCATTTTTTATCTATTACCTCTTCAATCCTATTAGGGTTAATGGTAGACCTTGACACATTTCTTTGTTTCATATGGAAAAATGTTAAATTAGTCAAGGTTAGAACTTGATAATCTTGACCAGCTAATCCACCTAACGTTCTCCCTAACCCGAACCATTGTCAAATCTTAAGCTCTGCTTGGTATGCAGGAAAAATTTGCTGAATGCAAATTATCACAGCTGTAGTAGTGGTAGTTTGCATAGACAAACATGGCCATATGTATCCTAACTAGTAGAGAAATACCATACCAAACAGCTGATTTATAAATTTGACCTGAAATAACTGCTGATGCGAATTTTTCCTGCATACCAAGCAGGACCATACTAAAATGCTACCACATAAGGTGGAAAAGTAAGATAGGCAGATTTTGTCGTCCTGAATCGCAATTTTACAAAATAAATTGCATTTTCGTGGGATCATGTTTGTTGTTTGATCTAGACTATGTTGTTGTTTTCTGCAATCATTGCCTAGGCTGAGGTTTTAACATTTTATAACTTGGTTTAAAACATTTTTCAATGTTGAGATTGTTTGTTCTTGTTAAAAATAAAAATAAAAAATTGATAAGGGCACAAGGAGACTAGGTCTAGAGACAGACTGAACTTAAATGTTCAGAAAAACAAAATCCTACACTAAATTCTCTCTCAATAAATGATTCTTTGGTGAACAAGTACATTACTGGGGTATTTCAAACAAATCTATATTACAATTTCGAAGGGGTATGCTTTCACGGTGCAGATTTATACCCTTAGAGCATCTCCAATGCAATGTGGATGTGGTAAAATAAGACTGCCACATAGGAAAATACACATCTTTCCATAAAAAACTCTTCAAATGCTAATGTGAACATACAATTTTAAGTTGAGTTGGCAGTGGAATGGAATACTATTGGTGGAATGGATGTGAAAAACGAGGACATTGTGAAGTTGAATGTCTAGAATTTGAAAGAATTAGACATTCAACTTCACAATGTCCTCGTTTTTCACACTAGTGTCTTTCCATTCCACCAATAACATTCCATTTCATTGCCAACTCAACTTAAAATTACATGTTCACATTAGCATTTGAAGAGTTTTTTATGGAAAGATGTGTATTTTTCCTATGTGGCAGTCTTATTTTACCACATCCACATTGCATTGGAGATGCTCTTACAATTTAAAAACCCATTACAATATAGACCTACCATTGTGTATAAATTATTTATCTTCAAAGACAAGTTTGTCTTTGACCCTTTGAGATTTTTTAAGGTTAAAATCGTAATTTAACAATTCCTTAACTTATAGCCTTAATTTTTTTCCTAACTACCGGATGTGTCCCATGGTAGTAAATGATCAAAATAACCTTATTTTCTTTTTTAATACCCTTATACCCTTTAACAACTTTATTATATAAATGATTAAAATAACTTTATTTTCTTTTTCGAAATATCGGATGTGTTCTATAACCATAGTTATTTATTTACACCTAATTTACATTTGAGGGTGGAATCGCGTGGAGTGTATCCGGTGGTGGTGGTGGTGGTGGCGGAGGTCTTGGTGGTTGTGGTAGAGATGCTGACGAAATGCGTTTGGACATTCAAACTATACGCGCGAAGCCCGTGTAGAAAACCATTTTACGAGGAATTGAACCGTGCCGCGAAATACCTTGTACATTTAAAAGATATAAAAAGTATAAAAGTGTGCAACATAATATTTTTTTAACATATTTTAATTAGATTTTTATTCAATCTTTTAAAACTTAATTCATATCACATGATTCACATCGTGTTGATAAATAATTAAAAAGTTTAAAAAGAATGATTCTGTTGCTATTTTTATGCCTAATTTAGTGCTCAATATTCTTCATGTCTTTCTCTGTCCTTTTCTTTTTTATAAATGTCCAATCGTGTATTACACGTGAGTTCCACTATCATAATTATTTCTTATTTTGTTAACATGTGCCCTAAGGATAAGCTTTTAGGTTTTGTGTTTTGTTTAGTTTCTTAAGGTTGTTCAAATGGGCTAATTTTTAGATATGTATGTTATTTATACTATTTGGATCATATCTAAAAAAATCAGCTCAATCGGAGACCTCTAGCACCCTCTAGCACCACAAACACTTAGTTTAGACTTTAATAGCGTGAATGAACGGCTGGCATTTAAAGTGATTTGTTTGAAAGGTTAGATATTTCTGATTGAGCTGATTTTTTGTAGACATCTTATAAATAATGATAATATTATGTCTACAAAAATTCGGCTGATTTGAAGACCTCTAACTTACAAAAAATCTCCTTCAAAAACAACCTTATCGTGTGCCCTAAGGGCACACGTTAACATGCCCCGAGAAATAATGAGAAATCTTATTACAGAATAGAATTAGAAATTACGGATTAGACACTTCCAAAATATGTCATAAGACTCAATGACCGATGATTTTAAAAACAATAAAGCTTTTTGGACTTGACAATTTTACAAAATTGATGCTAGATGCATATGTGGCAGGGTGGGACCTACCACTTTCCCCTTCTCAAAAGTGTTATGAAGGGGTTTTCAACTTATGTGGCAGTGGGACCCACCATACCACATAAGCATCGGGTATTTATTTTTTGTATCCGTCGGTCTAAAAAGCAGCGCTCTTTTACAAAAGCTATGTCCGACCCTTATGTGGTAGGGTAGGACCCATCACTTTTTCATTCCAAAAAGTGTTTTGAAGGGGTTTCTAACTTATATGACAGTGCTCTAATACATATAAACAAATATTCTATTGAATGTTTTCAACTTAATTACAAAACCATGATGGTCCTCCACGATTCTAACTTACATGACCATCCCACATAAGTATCGGGCATAATTTTTGTAACTTGATCGGTCCAAATAGCAGTACTTGACTCAATCACAGAAAGACTTCGAGATAAAGTAATTAAAATAAGATGAGTTGTTGAGATAGAGACATATGCATGCAAAGTTAGAATCGTGGAGGACCATCATGGTTTTGTAATTAAGTTGAAAACATTCAATAGAATATTTGTTTATATATATTAGAGCAAGCTAACGCGTAATAGGCTCAAATTAAGGCTACATTTGATAGATTCAATGGCCACACGTGCTCCACGTCACCCAATATAATTTCACATGTTATGCTCAAAATAACACTATACGCGAGGGAACTTGTTGAGAATAGTCCCGCATTGGAATATAAAAGCCTTGTAACCTACTATATAAAGATTCAAGGTCACTCACTTATTGCCAGTTAGTTTTGAGTTGAGCATATATAGTAAATCGCCCCCAAACTTGTTTGGTTTTGTGTTTGAATCATGTAAATGTCCCTTCAACTCATCCAAAATCATAAAAAAAGAGTTTTGAATAAAAAATATTTAATATTTTTAGAAATTAAGAACAATCTTGATTGCTACAAAATAATAAGAATGTCATTGATTATAGGTGAGACTAATACCTAAGTTACAACAAGATATATTTTTTTATCACTAAAAATAAGTAATATATTGATAGAAGAGAGAGATAGAGTACAAACTATTCCGAGGTGGAAATAGGAGGCAATACCGATCAAAAGACAAAAAATAATCAGCTACATCTTAGAAACAACAACGCCCCAATTGAAGACTAGATATTCAAATCGGTAACCCCTCAATTTCTTAAAAGGGGAGGCCCAATACATCATTAAAGCTTTAATGTCTAATACTATTTTCTCCTTTTATTTGGCCTTACCCACAAATACTCGTTGATTCCTTTCGTTCCAGAGGACCCAGCAAATTGCAAACTGCAAGGGTTTTCAAAAGTAATTGCCCGCCTCTGAGAAAAAGTTGGTTTCCCAGATGTATTGTAAAAAGTGGGTGAGAAGCACAAAAAAACCGCCAAGAGTAGACGCAGACGCCAGAAATCTTGCCACCAATGGAAGCATAGTAGCCATCAACGAATTTAATTACATGGGTTAAACCTATACAACAATACCACAACATCAAAATCTAAACCCACAATCTCTGGTATCATAGGAAGGGATGCTAACCAATCATGCAAGTGCGGCTGTTGGATATTTATGCATCTTTTTTATTTGTTTAATAATATTTAATGCAATGTTAAAATTTTCATATTACCAAATGCAAGCTGTAAAATTTAACCTACTTAACAATTAGAGGCCAAACACCAACAAAAACTAGAAAATTTGCTGCATCACAAAGCCAAGAAACTTCCTCATTTCAAGATCGTCAGTCGTTGTCTGTACGATTATGGTGGGTCCAAATGTCATAATAACCATGGCCCCATCCGTAGTACAAAAACGTCTGATTGCGTATGGATTAACGGTTGATGATGTGAAGTCAGAAAATCATGTGTCTTTTCATAGTATTCACGTGAGATTCATGAACCGGAACGAAAAGTGTTATTTCCAGGCAATCTCCATCGTGATTGGAAATTTGGCTTGTCTATGTTCCCAAAGAGATTTTTCGTCCCCCAATTACATGGGAGGCTGAACCTAACCGCGTTATGGCTGCCATTAACAAATCATCAAATTGTACATCTAATACCCCTTTCTTTGAAAGCTACAAAACCAAACAAGAGAGCCAAAACATAAGAACAGTTTGGTATTTTGAGTATGGTGCTTTCAGACGACGTGTAAATTAAATTTAAACTGACGAAAATACCGCTAAAAAAGCGCAAGATTCTAAAAGAAGAAGGGCAAAAAGGGCATATTAATTGTTTCAACTGATACACTGTTGTAGAAGATCCAACTGGGCTAAAGAATCTGAGTGGAATCTCATCTATAACTCCTACTTGACAATAAGGACAATATTATGAGCTGGAATTTCTTCAAAAAATGGAAACGGAAAATAAAATACAAAGAAATTATAGTGTACTCTCTAGGGAAGATTATCTACCTGAATCCTTTACCGTAAGATTACCATTGAGATTTGCATTAATTGGATCTTGAGGAAATTGTGTGAAGGTGAAGCATGAACGGTTCTAGAAAAGAGGAGTAAGGTGTCTAGGGAGGATGATAAAAGCTCTTCTTCTCTATTCATAGAACTGTTCAATCGGTATCCAATTGGCTCCGTTTCCCGCTTAAGCCGGGAAACGCAGCTGAAGGAGACTAGAAGAGAGAGAAAGTAGAGAGAGAATAAAAACAGAGAGAAGGGAGAAAGAATAGACAGTGGAGAGAGCACTCGCGAGTAGAGAGAGAAAGTGGAAGGGAGAGAGAGAGTGTTTGAATTGCAGAGATGGATTTTCTGGGATGGAGATTCTTTCCTCTGCTTTCGGTCCTCGCATCTTTCTTACTCTTCTACATGAAAACATCCTCCAAGGTCTCTCTCTGTTTCTCTCTCTACCTATATCCAGATGTTCTGTTTAATTCATTCAATGCTTTTTGGTTTCTGATATGATTTTCATTTACAGTTTATCTCATCTTATGATCTTGTTAAAGCTCTTTCGCTTTCACGCATTCTTGTTACTAAATTATCTCTTTTCATTGAAGATTTTTCATTCCTCTGTTTTCAATTTTTTTATTTGTGTTTGATATCTGAAAATCGACCTTGAAATTCTCTCAAAATTTTGGTGTTTTTGCCTTGAAAATTTTCTGAAATTTTGTTTTAAATTTTCTCTGTTATTCACTTTTAAATCTTCGATTTTGTGTTCCTTGACATGTATCTCTATGTATGTAAGTATGCATGTACATAGACTGTAGACAGTTGGACACAGGCATAGAGAAACACTAATATACAGAGCTACCTACCAGAACAAAATTTGTTCTGTTAGCAATTTTGTCATGTTCTGATTCTAAGTTTCTAATACATCACTATTTTGTTTCAGCCATCGAACAGCGAATGCAGTTTTCTCCCTTACGATCGTTTTTGGATAACCAGCAATAACATTGTTACACCACATGGTGTTATTTCTGGTGCAGGTTTGTTCAAACAAACAAAAACTTATGTTATTGTAGAAGGTTTCTGTCTCCTTTTATGCCTATAAAGATATCCTCACCATAATTAGGTCAAGGAAAATTGTTTTTATAAGTTCAATTCCATGTTTGTTGATCACCAAAAAAAAAAAAAACCCATGTATGATACAGAAAATATAAGAATTCTCTCTTTGATTGGAGGTTGTAAGAGCATTTTTATTCTTGAAGGAGAAACGTTTCATTAAATCTTTTGGAACAAGGAATGCACAGATTCTAATTAATTTGCTAATTTCTTTGAATGTGCAAATGACAGTTGAGGTAAAGGGTGGAAACATTGTTTCTGTGGTTAAAAGAGAGAATCAACAATGGAAACTCAAAAGTGCAAACGTGGTTGATTACGGTGACGCCGTTGTCATGCCCGGCTTGGTAGACGTGTGAGATTGAAAAACCTATGCTGTTTTCTATTTCTTTATTGTTTTGAGATGTGAACTTAATTAGGATGTTTCTTACTGCTTTGCTTACTTGTATTCATAATTACATACACCAAAAGTAGTAGTTTGTTACATTTTCACGACTTTGTCCAAATTATTAATATCTAAGTGGTAAGACATGAAAGGGGGATATTGAAGGATAGGCACAATAATAGTAGCAAATAAAAAATTACTTTAAAGGGGTAATGAGGCAAGATTCAACCAATCAGAAAAGAAGAAGAGAGATGGATTCCCCATGTCTACTAAGTACTATCACTAATGATTTCATTTTGAATATGCTTAAGTAGGTCTCGAAATTTCGAGACTTTATTTGGGTGAGTTAAAGGAAATTCGTAGTGAGCGTAGTCTACAAGTATTAAGAAATTTGAGACAGAGTCATGTCATTTCTTGAGAATGAAAAGTCAATGAATATGGACTCCTATATTGATTTTAAATCATACAAAGTCGCATTTTTCATTTTATTCAGAGCATCAAATTTATAGTTTGCTGTCTATTGACTAGAAGTTCCATGGCAGGCATGCACATCTTGACGAGCCTGGAAGAGCCGAATGGGAAGGATTTTCTTCAGGGACTAAAGCAGCTGCTGCTGGTAAACTTCTAATGCCATTTATCCATATTCTTATTTCAAAAGTCAGATTTTTATATTCCGGCAAATTACTTAAAAAAAAAAAAATTGGAACTATAAAAGGTTGATTAAATCTTGTTAGTTGTTAATTTATTTCTCAGTTTTCTCGGGGCTTTTGATTAAATATTGTAAACCTATTATTATCTCCTTGAGAGGAGCAGAAGCTTATAGAGATGTCAGAATCTACTATATGCACAAAATGAAAGTAATCTGCACCAGCTTTTCTACCATTTTCTTTTTGTATGTTGCGGGAGAATATGGAGTCTTAAGAAGTTACTATTTTCATGCAGTATCTTTTCTTCTGTTTTGTTTAACTGGCAAGCCTTCTGTTCCCTGCAGTAAATATTCTCAATCTGAGTAAGCATCTAATGTATGTTCTGCTGTCACAGGTGGTATAACAACTTTGATTGACATGCCTCTTAATAGTTGTCCATCAACAGTGTCTGAAGAAACTTTAAAACTCAAGGTTCGGATGCTTGATTCAGCTTGTTATTCATTATTTTATTAGTTTTATCCTTCTGAGCATTATTTGCACTTTCAATCCTTGGTAAACTGACTCTTTAGTACTCAATTTGATATTCTCATTTATTAGTGTCATCCTTATGTGTTTTTCTGTGGTTGACTTTTATAGTTATTCTGGATGATTTTGACTAAGTACTATCTTCATTTTCTGCGATCTTATGGGATAGGTCGATGCTGCAGAAGAGAAAATCTATGTTGATGTTGGTAAGATCCTTGAAATTGGAACTATGCATCATAATGTATGTAGCAGTAGTAGTAATACTGACTTTTGTCTGGTATGAGCAGGTTTCTGGGGAGGTCTAGTTCCTGATAATGCATTCAATAAAAGTGCTCTGGAGGGTCTTTTGAAGGCTGGTGTTCTCGGTTTAAAGGTATCTATGCTAAGGAAGTTACTGATGCTCTTTCAGATGTTTCTTTGTCCATAATTTTGGATGGGATATCCATCTAAATGGCAGGCTTCTTAACGGAGAAACTCAATTACTTTTTCCTAAAAAGAGTTCATGAGTTTGAGGGGTGATGTCAGTGTGCATATATAATTTGTTAACTTGTCCATGTTTCCTTCTGCCTTTCTCTGGCAACTATTGTTTCCAGCACTTTCTGTTTTCGTTTTCTTTTGATATGTACAAATACATTTTATTAGTCATACCCTTCCCTTCCCCTAGTACCAGATTTGTTTGACCCTGCGATTCCTTTCTTCATCTACAACAGCTGTTCCATAGTTTTTCAATTACATACGTAAAGGAGTATCAATTTGCCTGCTTAAGATTCTTTTATAGTAGCAAGTTTAATCATCATTTAGCATATGGATTCCTTTGAAGAACATTATGTTATTGTCATTTTGTGCTTCGTGAATTTCTAGACAGATATTAAGTATTGTCAGGATTGCAGCTCGTAGATGGCTCGTATGTTTGTCTTGCTAGATAGATTCTAAGCTTGATATTTCTTAAATTCTTCACAGATTTATCTTATATGACTGTTTTTCTTTTTCTTTCTTGCTGTGTTTGTGTAGTCTTTTATGTGCCCATCAGGAATAAATGATTTTCCCATGACAAATGCAAGCCATATCAAGGTGAGAGTTTCATTCTAGAGAATCACTTGTGTAGGTGTGAATCATTTGATTTTTGCAGAACTTGCTTTTCCTATTTCACAATCACTTGAATAACATTCACTGTTGGATAACATGATAGCTTTCATCATTCTTTTGCCAAAGCATTGGTGCAAATTAGAGTGATCTATACTTTTTTCTTCTCCTTATGCTTTTCAACTTATTTACTACTATAGGAGGGATTGCAAGTACTGGCAAAGTTTAAAAGACCTTTACTTGTACATGCGGAGATTCAACTGGATTCCGAAAGTGATCTGGAAGAAAATGATGGTGTTGATGATGCTCGGTCTTATTCAACATATCTAAAGACTAGGCCTCCTTCATGGTAAGTGCTAAAATCTGAAAGCTCCCTGCATAGAAAGAACTTAACCACATGCTTTTATTACTCATTACCCAAGGATGAAATTTCTTAGCTCTATGTCATTGTGAAGATAATCTAATCTTCTAAGTGCCTGAAAACTGGTGGGCAGTGCATAAGGTTCGCTAATCCCAACACGAGGTTGTAAAATACCCGATACCAGATTCTTTGCAATTACAAAAATGTCTGTCTGATAATTGGTTTGGCTTTACAAAATAAAGGTGTTTTCATGCTCTGGTATGATATTGGGCTGTGTAAGGTTTTCCAATTTTACCTCTATAAAAGATAGCCAGTAAAAGAATTTATAATCAGCACTTTGAGATTTCTGTATGTGTGGCTGAACTTTTGGTCATGTAATCAATTAACTCACTAACCTTTAAACAATCAAAGAAAAACGAAAAAAACTTCTAGTCATATGAAGGCTACATTTTCTCTTTGCTATTGTTGGTCAACATAGTCACCCATTTCTTTTTTGACCAGGGAAGAGGCAGCAGTCAGGGAACTGCTAGAAGTAACAAAAGACACTAGAACTGGTGGTCCTTCAGAAGGGTCTCATGTTCACATTGTTCATCTTTCGGATACAAGAGCTTCTCTAGATATGATTAAGGTAAATTAGAATTTATCTTCTTCCAAAAACAGAGGGAAAAATTCCTTTCTATATATGAATGTATTGCCACAGAAGCAACCCTCTTGCCCACAAATTCTGCTTCAATACGTGCAATCTGCAATAATAGTTATGTTATGCTATTTCAAATATATTTGATGCTCAGAGATCGTAGATGACAATTTATAATTTAACATGTCTGTCGCCTAGAACCAGTTTCATTTACCAAGATAAAAGCATAGAAATTTATGCTCTCTTTGAGAAGAACATTACCAGACTAATTAATGCGTGATCTTACTTCTTCAATCTATAATTTATGCTCCATGCAGGGAGCAAAAAGCAGTGGTGACAGCATAACTGTTGAAACTTGCCCACACTATTTAGCATTTTCATCCGAACAGATTCAAGATGGGGATACCCGTTTTAAGTGTTCTCCTCCCATTCGTGATTCGGCCAATAGAGAAAGATTATGGGATGCTTTAGTGGTACATTTTTCAGTTCGATAATGTTAACTGATATTTTGACTTAGTTCAGTCCTGACTATTGTTTACAACTACTAATGGCGTGTCATTTCAGGATGGACACATTGACATGTTGAGTTCTGATCATTCGCCAACAGAACCAGAACTTAAACTTCTTGATGAAGGTGACTTTTTAAGAGCGTGGGGTGGCATATCATCTTTGCAGGTTAGAAATAGTTTACATCTCAGTTACAGAGTAAAATGTGTAAAGTTGGATTTCTAGCACGTTCGGCACTCTTATTTAAAGACACCAATTAATCATACCATGACATTAATAAACATAATTTTATTTAAATACGAATGAAAACTTGATCTGTTTCCCTTCATATTTTCAAAAGAGTGACATTTCAGATAGGTTTAGCAATTACTGAAAACACACCTCATAAGGAGTGCCTAGATGGAAACGGTTTAAAATCTGGTCACATGCTTGGTCGATCCAAGATTTAGGCAAAAGAAACTTTAATATGATATCATCTGATGACTCACTAGTTATAAACCATCTGTGAGTAATATTGTATTAGAGTCTGTACCAATCCTAGCATACATATTTATTGGTTATGTGGATGTCAATTTTAGGGATATCAATTGTTCACATGCTTCAAACAGTAAGCTTTATCCATATTGATACTTAAAATAGTGAGTTGTTCTTTATGTAATTTTTCTAGAACAAGTCCTTAAGACTAATTTTATGCTACGAATGTATGCAGTATGTTCTTCCAGTGACATGGTCTTATGGGCGAAAATATGGAATCACTTTGAATCAGCTAGCTTCATGGTGGAGTGAACAACCCTCTAAACTTGCAGGCCAAGACTTGAAGGTAATATTCTTGATTGGGGTATTACTATCAGATTACGTTGACATACATTGAAATAAGGCTGAGGAATGGAAAGCGGAATGATTAAACAGCAATATAAATATTCTTCTTGGAAAGTCAAGAGAATTTTGTACCATTTTATCTGATACAAATCAATATGTGGTCCATCAACCCATTCTGAATAACTGCTGGTTCTAGTGACATATTTCTGATTTTCTTCTCTAGAATTTACTGAGTCGGGTTTCATGCAGGGAGCTATTGCAAATGGAAATCATGCAGACATTGTTGTATGGGAACCTGATACAGAGTTTGACCTCGATGACAACCACACTGCATACCATAAGCATCCTGTATGTTTTTCCTTCTTTACCAGACTTTGTTGGTACTTTGAGTTTGGCTTGATTCGACTAGATTTTATATTATCTTCATTCTCAAAAAACTGCCAACATGAATAAATCTGATATACCCTGTATGTTATTCCCTTTTTTTTTTTTACACGTTCATGTTTTTCTCTATATAGAGTATCTCGGCCTACATGGGAAAAAGACTATCAGGAAAAGTTTTGGCAACTTTTGTGAGAGGGAACCTTGTCTACAAAGAGGGGAAGCATGCTCCTGCAGCATGTGGTGTTCCAATCCTTGCAAAATAAGTGGAGAAATTGGTAGGTAACTTTCACAGCCAATTTTCAGACAAATCTTGTTCCGTGAATCGGCCTTTTGGTTCTTGATTCGAGTAACACTAGAGAAAATGACTCCAAGTCCTGGGTTTGATCATCGAGTTTTTGTATCTGAACTTTTTTTTTTTTTTTTTTTTTTTAACATAAACAGGTTTGGCCGAAGGTAGCAAACCTATCCTTAAGGAAAACGTAAACAGGATTTCTCGTTCTTGTCCAGCGTATTCGTGTATTACCCAGTTCTTGTAAACAAGTACTGTATTACTGGGTGCATAAATTAGCATGAGAAGAAGCAGTGTATCTGGGTCTGTATCATATTCATTGCCTCCGGAGATAATTGAAATACTGACTTCTTTATGCATTTGTTAACTTCTTATCAATGATTTATAATGTGAAGTTACAAAATTACAGTTTGTCTTTCTTTCTCGAATTGCATTGTCTTGAATCGGGCAGCATTATTTTCTAGGATCATTTAAATTCGGCTATTCGTGATGATCAACTATACAAGTGTATGAGAAATTTGTAGCAAAAATGCATACTCCCCAACTCAAAAAACTCTTACATGAAACATTGATTGTTAACCAAATTGAGCGATCGTGAACACCCATATTGTAAATATTTTCCTGATACTGTTATCTAACTGTCAAAATCATTCTCCTGAGTCATGGAATTGGATCGTGCTCATTGATTCTGATTAGAATGGATTGGATTGGTTAATCTAAACCCAATTCCATGACTCGGTCAAATTCGACCTCTTCACA
The DNA here is from genome assembly GCA_002174775.1 of Macleaya cordata. Taxonomy (NCBI): domain Eukaryota; kingdom Viridiplantae; phylum Streptophyta; class Magnoliopsida; order Ranunculales; family Papaveraceae; genus Macleaya; species Macleaya cordata. Next base: position 945,137 of record MVGT01004291.1, read on the forward strand.
TGGTTCCTGCAGATTTCATTGAATTTGATTGAGCTACATGTGAACCAGGCCAATTCGACAACTAATTTCCCGATTTAACTTGAATCTTTAGATTGACTATGACAGGAGATCAGGTATTCAGGTGAGAGTCCTTAGAGCATCTCCAATGCAAAAGTCTTATAAGACAATGTCTTATCTATGTGGCATGTCTTATAAGAAAATGTCTGATCTACGTGGCAACAAAATCTTCACAATAGACATTGTGAAAAAAATGCATCTCCAATGCAAATGTCGTAGGATGACTTTTTAACTTATGTGGCACTTAATTTTTGAATGGGTCAAACTTATTTTATTTAAAAAGTAACTAAAAATTTTGGAGGGAAAAAAAATTGCTGATGTGGACCGTAAGACATTGTGAAGATGAATGTCACAATGTCTAGAAATAGACATTCTACTTCACAATGTCTAGAATAACTACCGCCACATCATCATCACATCCTTTCTTCACATTAGCATTGGAGAAGGTTTTTTAAAGAGAATGTCTATTTATCCTACGTGGCAGTCTTATTTTACCACATTCATGAATGTGAAGAAAGGATGTGATGATGATGTGGCGGTAGTTATTCTAGACTTCTAGACATTCTACTTCACAATGTCTTACGGTCCACATCAGCAAAAAAAATTTCCCTCCAAAACTTTTAGTTACTTTTTAAACAAAATAAGTTTGACCCATTCAAAAATTAAGTGCCACATAAGTTAAAAAGTCATCCCAAGACATTTGCATTGGAGATGCATTTTTTTCAACAATGTCTATTGTGAAGATTTTGTTGCCACGTAGATTAGACATTGTCTTATAAGACATGCCACGTAGATAAGACATTGTCTTATAAGACTTTTGCTTTGGAGATGCTCTTAGAGCAGGGCTAGTCATACACCTCAAACCCACCAAAATTTTATTTGGGTTTGAGGTTCTGATTCTGCGTAGGGAAATGGGATTGGGCAAAATCTCGTGTAAGATTTTCGCGATCCCATTTTTTTAGGGATTTTTTAAATGTTCTCGCGTAACATTTTCGTGATTCCCATTTTTTCCTTTTTTTTAGGATTTTGTTTTTATTTCTCGTGAAAGACTTCCACGACACCATTTTTTTAGGGTCGCGGATAAGTTTCGCGAGGTCTCCTTCTCGCGGATAACTTCCGCATCGCAGAAGATTTTAGCGGATACCCTTAACCCCTATAGAACACCCCAAACCAGTGGTTTAGGTGAAGGTTCTGAGGTTCTTAGGAACCCATTGGCCATGACTTTTTATTGGCTTTGAGGTTCTGAGGCACCCACTAGCCATGCTCTTAGTAGCCAAAACCGTTCTAAAGAGGTGACGCTCTTGCTCTGGAACCTCGCTTCCGCATTCCGTTCCAAAGGCTCTCTCATATGGGCACTCCAGCGCTCCAGCTCGCTCCACACAGAATAAGAACATCATCAAGTATATGTTCCTCACCACGTTTGGGATATAATAGTCATTTTTTTAGTACCCAGTAGTATTTCTGTCATTTCGGCACAAAGCTCTCTCCCTCTCTCTCTTCTTCCCTCCAATCAACCGGATAATGATAGAAATTCTGAAAACAGAGAAAACAAAAGAGAGATAGAAATTCAAATTTGTAGCTTCTCCGAATGCATCTCAGAGCCCTAAAAACCCTAATTTTCTTCTTCAATCTTCTAATTCTTTGATGGAAATCTGCAATTGCTTTATTTCCTTCAGAACATCCTCAAATTTCTACCACTCAGGCATTCATGGAATTGTCAGAAACTCAAGTTCTGTTTCAGCTTCTCCTGAAAAGGCTAGGGTTACGATTTCAGAGGACTTACTGAAGGAATCAGAGAAAATACTAGAATGGAAATCCGTCTGTTCACAAGTTTCTACTTTCATTTCTACGAGCATGGGTCAATCACTTGCTCGTAATGGAAGTATTCCTTTTGGTAGAAGCCGAGAAGAAAGCCAGAAGCTTTTGAATCAAACAACAGCGGCGGTTCTACTTCCTCAATCTCTGGATTTCTCGGGAATCGAAGATATAACTGAGCTTGTGAGTTCTTCTGTTGCGGGAGAATTGAGGACTGTTAGTGAACTCTGTGCTGTGAGACGGACTCTTCTATCGGCTAGAAAGCTTTTGGAGCAGTTGGAGAAGGTTTCAGTTGATGAGGATTCTTCTTATAGGTCTGTCTCTCTCTCTCTCTAGGATTCCATCCATAACCTAACTTACTTGACTCGTAATATGTTATTCTCTTGTTTGAGTTGTTTCCTCACACACACAAACAAACAGACAATAATATTCAAAAGATGGGCTCTTGAATAGGTTTTTCCTTTCCTGGTTGAAATTGTTCAAGATGTTCTTCAATGTCAGTATAGCTTGTATGATCATGATCAGTTCTCAGGTTCCACAGTGTTGAGAAGAAAAACATTTTCAAAGGGATTGATTCATTTTTACTAGAATGAGTTATCCTTGTTTTTGCACCCAACTTATCAGAATAGAGATATCTGGTTCATTCTTGAGGAATTTGCATTTTTTTTAATGGTTTTCATCAAATGGGTATTTTTCAGGTACACTCCTCTTCTTGAAATACTTCAGAACTGCAATTTCCTGACTGAATTGGAGCACAAAATAGAATTCTGTATTGATTGTAATCTTTCAATGATCCTTGATCGAGCTAGTGATGATTTGGAAATCATTAGGTCAGAAAGGAAGAGGAACATGGGCAATCTGGAATCTCTATTGAAGGATGTATCAACTAGGATTTTCCGTGCTGGGGGCATTGACAGTCCCTTGGTTACCAAGCGGAGATCAAGGATGTGTGTTGGTATTAGGGCTACCCATAAATCTTTGCTTCCAGATGGTGTAGTTTTAAATGTTAGTAGTTCTGGAGCAACATATTTTATGGAACCCAGAGATGCAGTGGAGTTGAACAACATGGAAGTGCGGCTCTCAAACTCCGAGAAATCGGAGGAGCTAGCCATTTTGAGTTTGCTTACATCTGACATAGCAGAATCAGAATCAGAGATCACGTATTTGTTGGACAGAATTCTGGAATTGGATCTTGCTTCTGCTAGAGCCTCGTATGCACGATGGATAAATGGGGTTCGCCCAGTTATAGGTCAGGAGAGCTGTGGGGGATTCGAATCAGATAAAACTGAGGATTCTTTATTAGTGGATATTGAAGGTATTCGGCATCCTGTGCTTCTTGAGTCCTCTCTTAGAAGTTTCTCTTCAGAAGCCCAGTCTGATTTCCCTGTGCCGATAGACATTAAGATTGGGTGTACAACAAAGGTGGTTGTGATCTCAGGACCCAATACTGGAGGAAAAACAGCGTCCATGAAGACTCTGGGATTGGCATCTCTCATGTCCAAGGCTGGTATGTATTTGCCAGCTAAAAATGATCCAAAGCTTCCATGGTTTGATCTTGTTCTAGCAGATATCGGAGATCACCAGGTAGTAGCTTATCTAGTTTACCGAAGAGAAAGTATATAATGTATTTTGCTGAGGCTATTTGGCTTTTTTTCTGAAACTCTTCTTTTTGGATTGAAGTCTTTGGAACAAAGCCTCTCCACCTTCAGCGGACATATTTCGCGAATCAGTAAAATCTTGGAAATGGCTTCTAAAGAATCGTTGGTTCTGCTTGATGAAATTGGAAGTGGGACTGATCCTTCAGAAGGTGTTGCTCTTTCCGCCAGCATCCTGCTGTATCTCAAAGATCGAGTTAATCTAGCAGTAGTGACTACCCATTATGCAGATTTAAGTAATCTAAAAGAGAAGGATGCTCGATTTGAGAATGCTGCAATGGAATTTTGTCTGGAGACTCTACAACCAACCTACCGCGTACTCTGGGGAAGTACTGGTAATTCCAATGCTTTGAGTATTGCTAAATCCATTGGCTTTAATCAGAAAGTGCTTGATCGTGCACATAAGTGGGTGGATAGACTAATGCCAGACAAGCAGAAGCAGCGGAAAGGTTTGCTATATCAGTCATTGATGGAAGAGAGAAACACTTTGGAAGCTCAGGCGAGGAAAGCTGCATCCCTTCATTCAGAAGTTATGGAAATTTATCATGAGGTATGTTTTGAAAGTATTAATCAGAAATCAATGATTTGTTGGAAACATTTTAGTCACATATATACACACACACACAGGCAAGTCGTTAATTGCTATCCTACAATCGTTTCTGTTCACCACTTGCGAATTTTGATCTTTGTTTCTTTCTATTTATTTGTGAAGATCCAAAATGAAGCAGAAGATCTTGATACGCGTGAGGCAGCTCTAAAAGCAAAGGAAACAAAAAGGATACAGCAGGAGCTAAAAGCTGCTATGTCTCATATAGATGCTGTGGTTAGGGACTTTGAGAACCAACTCAATGCTGGGCATCCTGATCAGTTTAAATTACTGGTTAGGAAATCAGAAGCTGTGATTGCATCAATTGTTGAAGCTCACCGTCCCACTGGCGATTACTTAATCAGAGAAACGGAGGATAGTTCTTATGTACCTCAAATTGGAGAGCAAGTCCATGTACAGGGATTAGGAGATAAGTTGGCTACTGTAGTTGAACCACCTGGGGATGATGGGATGGCTTTAGTGCAATACGGGAAAATTAAGGTCCGTGTGAAGAGAGGCAGTATTAGAGCTATTCCAAGTAGTAAAAGAAATGCGGCAATTACTGATCCACGCCCTAAAAGGATGGTAAGTTTGAGAAGTGCTCCTGTAGACCTTTTGAGTTTTCGTCATCCTTTTTGTTTTTCTGTTTTATCTTTTCATTTTGTGCAATACCAACACTGTTCCAAGTAGTGAGTTTTTATTATGCTTCTGTTATTCTGTTTCATCTTTTTGTTTAGCGGATTAGCTAAGGCTGAGAAGATGGGAGGGAGCCATCCCTCCTGCCTTGTAATAGATGTTGTGGACACCAGAATTGTTGCAACAGAACTTGATGGATATTCAAAAGGAAAATTTCTCTGGCCAAAACTTACCCAATAACCGTATTAGTCCATAGTAAAGATCTTCACAACAGATAAAATTGTTACATTAGATTGGATCTGTCCATTGTAATGTTATTTTCGTCTTGCATTATGATCTTCAGTATAGTTAATATAGTACAGGAGTTAAATCAATTTGAGTTCTGATGCAAACTGTAGGGCCAGGTGCGAAGAACTCTGGTCCAGGAAAACCAAAACGAGGAGGTTCCTTATGGGCCAGTGATACAGACATCGAAGAACACTGTGGATCTACGTGGCATGCGTGTTGAGGAGGCTTCTCGCCATCTCAGCATGGCTCTCTCGGCAAGTCAGTCAAAGGAGGTACTCTTTGTTATTCATGGGATGGGCACTGGGGTTGTTAAGGAACGGGCACTCGAGTTACTGAGTAAACATCCACGTGTAGCTAAATTTGAACAGGAGAGTCCTATGAACTATGGCTGTACAGTTGCTTATATCAAATGAAATACCATTTTTTGTGTCCCAATCTTTGGTTCAATCAACTAGGTTTCTGTATTTATTAGAATTGAAGATGGAATGGTGCCCTTTTGATTGGTTTTTCAAAAGATGCGGTGAAACCATTTTTGCTTAACTTTTGAAATTATTCTTTTGATGAAACCATATCTGCTAAACTTCTGAAACTGAAAAAAATTTATAGGTGTAAGATCAAACTGCGTTCATGAAGATCCTCTCTCCGGTCTGGATTGTATGAGATCCATCTCGTCTGATTCGGTCAATCCGGTTTAGAATTGGACCGATCCAATGCGATCCCTGGATCCTATTGATCGGTCAACATGTTCCTTGCCAATCTCTCGTAAAAACAGAACTTTCTTTGTACCATAGATTCTACTTATTAACATCCTACTTATTCTTATACTTTATTCACAGTTTCTAATGGGGTTCCAAGGTTCCAATAGAGATGATCCAACGATTGATTTTTTGTAATCATCAAATGTAACATTATCACAAAAAAAATCACGTTGTTCTAAAATTAACTCCATTAAAATTTGGTTGAAAATTAGTAGTAAAATGGATTAGAATGCTTAAAATTTGAATCAAATGGGGTTAAAAGTGTTAGAACGTTCAATCCTCCCTTTATGACCTCACTGGCCGGTGTAAATGTGATGTAAGAATAAGTATGTGGGGTGTTTTAATAAGAGAAAAAGTTGGGTGCAACTAAAATTAACCGTAAACTATAAAATCCGAGGTTTTCTCGGAGAAGGAGAGACAACGAAGACAAAAAAAAAAAAAATGTTGCAGAGGGATGGAACTGAGGAAGGCATATTGGAGGGAACTGAGGAAGGCATATTGGACCTTTGTCCTTATCAGGTGACGCTTTCTTCTAGAGAGAGAAAGAGGAGAGAGAAAGAATCCGAGATCTATAATTCAACGACAACCAACCACCGCCTAATAAAAAAATGGAGTTTCTCAGAGACTGAGATCTTGATACTCTGAAAATTACTTTTTTAATGGACATTGAAGAAAGAGTATTTTTGTTTTTCTCTCTCTAAAAATTTATTTGCATGTGAAGACAATTTCCGAGCCTTTTGTTTTTGAAGGTATCAAACCCTAGGATTCGTTATTAGAAAGAGTTTATGGGTTGGAGAATGATCATCTGGAACTCGAAGGATCAGGGGGAAAGTTCTTCCAGAGTTCCAGGAGGTCTTGTTAATGGAGATTTTTTTTTGATGTTTCAATGTGTTTTGGAAACCTTCATTGTTTTGGGTTTTTGAACCTATCAGATTAAGGAGGGGATATTTAGGTTTTTTATGGACTTGCAACAATGTTGAATGACAGAGTAGCTTTTACAGTTAAAAGTTTATGAAGTTCGAATTTTTGAAACCCTAGAGATGGATAAGGTACTCATTTTGATTGACACCTGAGCTTAACATGTTTTCTTCATAAGGTTGGAGCGGAATGCGTGATTTTGCACGTTAGGGTTTGGTGTGTTTGTTTCAGGACTTGAGCTAATAACAAAGGAAGATTTCACGTGTTTACAGAAGAAACAGAGGGTTTCAAAAAATTTCTCTGGAAAACTTTAGTAAGAGGATATCTCATTTTTCATTTGAAGGTTTCTGGTTTATCAGCTCCAAAATCATTTTTTTTGATAAGATTTGGGGAACTGGTTTTTAGGACTTTTCTTCATGTTTTAGCTGTTACTCTTAAAGAGGATGACTTATTACTGCCCATTAAACTTCAAAATTCTCTAACTGGGTTCTGTATAAAATTAAGGTTTGAGTAAGCTTTTGAAGGGCCTTATTGAATTCTGTAAAGAAGCAGAAGCTTATCTCTGTACTAAGAGGTTCTTGGAGAGTATTTCTGGGTGATTTTAGAAAATAGAGACTCTGTATTCAACCTGGTCTGTAGACAGAGTAGTTCAGGATGGCCGAAGACAATGAAGAAATGAGATCCTTTTCCTTAACACCAACTTGGTCTGTTGCTACTGTATTGACAATCTTTATAGCTGTTTCATTGCTTTTGGAGCGCTTAATTCATCACTTAAGTTCTGTAAGTTTATTTCTTAATCTTTATCTTATGCCTTATCTTTGTTGGATCTATTTATAAAGGTTATGTAATGGATTTAGTTTGTAAACCTCTACTTCCTTCAATAGGTTTAAGGAGTAGCTTCATTGAACGTTGCAGCCAAAAGGTTGCAGAAACAAATTCTTGCAATAATAGTTGTATGGTGATTTTCACAAAAAAAGAAAAAGAAAGAAGAAGCGGCATTGTTGTCGTTTAAAACGATGAACATTATCTAGTGTTACCTGGGTTCTTTTCTGGGCTTCTGTTTATAGAAGATCCGTTCTATTTGAAAGGGTCATTACTCTTTACTTGATTATTTAAGCTTTTCCATCTTCTAGACATAGGCATCCGGCTTTTCCTTGGGTTGCTTCCTTTCTTTTGATCAGTAAAAATAACTTTACTGAGTTAGGAAGTCGGAAACAGGGGAAATTTAAGGAAATGATAAATAGTACAGAACATGGATCTTTTTCGTTCTCATGTGATGTTATTATGTTCCATGATTTCAGTGGTTGCAGAAAACCAACCGGAAACCTTTATTTGAAGCTTTAGAGCAAATGAAAGAAGGTATGCAGCATTAAATTTGGAAATTTTCTTAAGACTCTTTACCTTGAAGCATCCCACATTATGTGTTGGTGAAAATTTATAACCAGTGCAAATAAATATCATTTTAGTTTAATTTGTATACATAGTTGCATTTCTTCTTTCCATCGAGTGCTTTGCTTGTCTCATTTCTTCAGCTTCTGTGCTACAGAGTTGATGCTGCTCGGATTTATGTCACTCCTTCTTACAGCCACCTCAAGAACGATTTCAAATATTTGCATTCATTCTAAGTTCTATGAGGGTACCTTCTCTCCATGCAGCAGATCTGAAGCTGAAAATATGGAAGAAGATTCTCCCCAAGGCCGTAAGCTATGGATGGGTTCTGTTCTTCATCACTCCCTTAGGAGAGGGTTGAGTGGTTTGAATGAGAATACTTGTAAAGAGGCATGTGATTATGTCCACTCTACCTACAGTTATTGTAAAATGTTAAGCATTATTGTTTTGGTCCTGTTAATAGATTTTGACTTCATTTGTGGCATATCCTAGGTCTGGTCTTTGACATGAAAAGAGGTTTCTCTCAGGATGCGTTCTTCACAGATCTATCTTATGTTTGTCTTCTCTTTTGAAATTTCATCTGTTATGCAGGACCATGAGCCATTTGTTTCATATGAAGGTATGGAGCAGCTGCACCGCTTCATCTTTGTCATGGCAGTAACACATATATTTTACAGTTGCCTAACGATGTTGCTGGCGATCGTAAAGGTTAGAAATTCTTAAGGTCTTCGGAAAAATATCTACTCACTTTTTGTTTGTTTGTTTTTTTCCATTTTCTTTTAATAAGCAAAAATATCTACTCACTAGGGACTGTGTTTTCACTTGCTTCTAATCTGGTTCTGTAGACTACCTTGGTTATGCAACTCTCGGATGTGAAGTATTTCTCATGTGGCTAATTGCATCCCAATAAAATGGGTTAAGGAAGCATTTATTGTTAGCTTAATATAAACGGCCTTTAGCTTCAAAGTGGCCACTTTTGAGCTTTATCTGAAGGGTTATCACACTTAAATGGATACCCATAACTTATTGTGTTTACAAAGAATGTAGTTGAAGAGCTGTTTGGCTTATTGTTTATGTGGAGTGCAGTTTCTCGTATAAGTAATTTTTAAAATGGCTTACAGTTTTTCAAAGTCCTATAATTTTAAGATCTACGGGAAAGAATGACAGCATCTTAATATTCTATTAATCCCTATCATTGCCATTTCAATCTCTAAATTATTTTAGAATCTCTAACTTTCCAGTAATAAATATTAGGCAGTATCATTTGAAGTTAGAAAGCATGACATGCTATTGAGTTCGATAAAATTTCAAGCTTTATGTGTTATGTGAAAATGACTGTTTGGGACAAAAGAAAGAATTTTTTTCCTGATTAATATGTTTATTACTTTCTGGTCTTATTACTGCATAAGGACACTATTGCCCACTATTGGTTCTTAACCATAAAATTGGAAATAAAAACATTTATACATCATCATTTTTTTACTTTTGGTTTATACTGTCAGCAGATCCATACATGGAGGAAATGGGAGGATGAGGCTCATATAGACAGGCATGATGCATTTCCTGGTAAGGTCTTTAGGTATGTCAGAAATAACACAGCAGCTTCATTAAAACATAGCCTCTACATAGATTTAAGTCCCTGATGTAGATTATTAATGGAAACTCATTAACACCTAATCCTAGAATATGTTGTTTAATTCATGCTTCGTTGACAAAGAAGATATTGGTTATTGGACATAAAAAAACAAGTGCCAAGGACTGCTGAAAATTCCTACTTAAGAGCTTCTGTTCACCAATCATGCTGTGCTTTCGTATGACTTCACTCAAATTTATTTATTTTTGTCGTGTGCTATAAGCAGAAAGTAGAAGTAGTAGAGGGTTTGATGGTGGAGATGACATTTGAGGGATGGCTGTAACTTCAGCATTTGAGAGGAAGATGATGTTAAAGGCAGTTGCATAGAACCAACATTATTTCTCTCTTGAAGTTTCAGACCTCTTCCAAAATATATCAACTATAACACTCTCCTTTAATTTACTATCTGCCTTTGAAAAGGTTATTTGCAGTATTTGGGGGTATTTAATACATTTGCCAAGCTTTAGCATTTGCTTGCGGGATTGGTAAAGCATGTTATCTTTCAACTCTTGTTAACAATTGGGTGTGACGGTCAAGGGGGTATTACTGAAGTGGAAATTGCAGGTGGGTGTGATCACTCCAACCATTTTCCTGAGATCATTCTATATTTCTATGTGTCGAAATCTCACTACATATTTTAATTTCTCATACAATAACTTATAGATGTTTCCAAGTTGCCCCATTTCCGCAAGTACCAGCTTGGTAAGTTGGTATTGTCTGCTGTTGTTGACAACTTAAACCCGGGTT
>MVGT01004291.1:955719-1048943 GCA_002174775.1 Macleaya cordata
TAATATCGTTGTGAACCAACAGATCATGCCACCAGTCATCATTCCTATCTCTGGTTCAGGCAATAAATCCAGATCATGTAGATCTATTCTTAGTTGAACCGAGCTCAGTAGCTGGCATGAAATTCTGATTTATTTAATACTGGTCTTTATTGGTGAAAGAAATACTTGGTGAAGCACATATTCCTTCTAATCAAGTATCTTGCGCTTTACTGCTTTGTCGTACACCTGCAGATTGGAGAGTTAGCACATGACATCATATCCATGTATTAGTTCTCAGGTCATTCAAGATTGAATCATCAACTAATGTAGTGCCATATCTTATTTTATTTTTTTGATAAGGAGATATGTCATAAGATGTTGACAAGCATTGTCATTGGCATGCCATTCGGATAAAGAAGAAAAGTAATAATAGTATGATGATAATCATGGTTTGAAGTGTAGGTCTTGAGTTACGTCTCGATCAGTTGAAAAATCACATCTTGACTGAGATGTACAAGCCAAACTGAGACAATGGTGAGACAGACCAACAAAGCCTGCTAATACAATGAACACGCATATGGTCTCTAATTTGGTTTTCTAAGCAACCAATAGGAATATGCTCACTGATGGGTTTTCTTGAGAAACTTTCCAATTATTTAAGCTCATAATTTCATGAATCATACAATTCAAAATATCTTTTTTTTTTTTAAATCGGTCAAAATATCTTTTTCTTTCTATGCTATCGTATGAGTAGTTGCAAGTTTGCGACAATCTGTTATGACTAAGATTACTTCATGATCAATTATTTATCTATTTGCTTACCTAAAAGTTAATTTTCCGTCATTTTTTTCCATGCTTCTTGATTTTTTTCATTACAGATAGAGCAAGAGAGTCAACAATGAGAAGGCAATCTATGTATGTGAAATTTCATCTGTCAAACCCTTGGGGTACAAATGGACTTCTTGTTTGGGTGGTAAGTTAATTCTGTACCAGCTTGTTGTTCATTGAGGCTTCAAGCTAATAATATATCTTTGGTTTTCATAACTTTTAGATCCCAGGCTTCCTCCAAGTACAGTGTGTATAAAAATGGTTTATATGGTTCTATATCGGCTGGGAATCCAGCACCATTGTCCTGCTCGTTTGCATTAAAGATAATTTCTACTTCCCTCTTCATGCTTTCCGTCCCCCACCACCATCATTGTGTTTTGCTATTGTCACTATCGTCGTCCAGCATTTTGGTCAAAAACAGGTGGCCTGTATTTCCTTCCTTTCTTCTCCCTCCTCTCTATTTCTCTTTCTTTGGTCGTATCCATCTTCTCTCTTTCTTCCCTTCCCTTTCCCTCTTCTCCTCTCATTTTTCTTTATCTCCATTCCATTTCCTTTTTTCACTTTCCTCTCTCTTATCTTTCTTTTAAATGCAACTAGCAAACTCGACGACCAAATTCAACAACCCGAGCTCAACCAGATCAGGCTGGACATGTAGTTTTATGACATGGGCTCTGTTCAGGCCTTATATCTCAACCCTGAGCTTGGGTTGGGCTTGACCTCACCACTCTCAAGCTCAGCTTGGGCCTGGTTGATTCCCAACCTGCTCAAGTTGCACTTCTACCCAACTTTAGAAGCTGTCATGGGTTTTGGGTACTATGCTAGAATTAGAGGAGATTCTAAGCCTTGTATACATGTTAAAGATGGAACAAAATAATGGAAAGTAGTCATCTTAGAATGTCAAATCCACGTCATATCTTTTTTTGTTGTTGATGATTATTTCTGAACGTTGCTGTGCAGGTTTCTTTTTTCCGACAATTTGGCCATTCAGTGCGTCGGACTGATTACCTTACTCTTCGTATGGCTTTCATCACGGTATGCAATATTTAAAAGCTTTAGGGTTGTAGAAGTTGATACCTTATAATATAACATCTAGATTTGGGATCTTTGCAGATAAAGAACTTTCACCTTGCATCCTTGAGCTCCTATTTAATCTTAGTATTATAGAATCTTATCCCACATTAGCACCATCTCTATTGTTTTGAGCTCAGCAATAAAATGGAACAAAAAGAAAAAAAACAAATCAAATAAACTATATGAGACTAATACATAGAACCACAGCCTATATTAATTATTTACTCTCTTTTGTTTATTTATTGCAGAATCACAACCTTACATTGAGATATGATTTTCACAGCTACATGGTTCGGTCTATGGAAGAAGAATTCCAAAGGATAGTTGGCGTGAGGTAAGTACAATTTAAGTTGATATGGTTATGTGCCTTTGTTACGTAGTTTATAGTGGAAGCGAATAAAAATTTAAACTAAACAAAATAAATCATTCAAAAAATGTTATTGATAATCTAGGGTTTTGAAACTTAAACTGTCAAAAATATCACTCATTCTCTCCCAAATAAACCAAACCTGTTCCAAAACTGATGAAAACTAAGTCCGAAACACCTATTTAAAGAAAGCTAATCAACCGAAAACAGAAATTGGATATAAGAAAAAGGAAATAAAAGCAAATTGTTGGCGTCTAGGATTTCTAGTGCCAAAGCCCCTAGCGCCTCCTTGTGGCATGTGCGATTTGGGCCGGGCTGTGCAATTCTATTCCCTTCAATTGTTTTGAAGGTCAACATTGTATTTTTGGGATAGTATTGGCTACTCATTTGAGGTCCTTGTAAAACTGCCAGCTAATGTACTTGTTCTGTTGATTGCATTGCAGTGTACCACTGTGGGGATTTGTTGTGGCTTTCATGCTTTTTGATGTAAATGGTAAGGCATTTTTTGCGTTCTTTTGCTCATAATTAGGGGGTGTTGCAGATTTTATGTCCTATTTTCACATGTAAACTTGGAGTGTTGCCAACATGTCTGAATCTCACAATGCTTGATTTCTACTTTGTTTTTGGTTTTCCTCTTCCATTCACTTGTTTATGCTTGTCAGCATCACTAGAAATTATGGAGACAGTTATTGTTTTAGTGATCACTTGTTCTCTATTTCCTGCATTTAATTTATGGCTTTCTTTTCTTACTATATCTAATTACAATTATATTCGTTCTAGTGGACTAACCATCCATCTATTTGTACATCTTATATGCAGGGGCTGATCTTTATTTCTGGCTAGCCATCATTCCCATTACTGTAAGCCATTATTCCCATCCAATGCTTGTTATACATCAATGACCACACACATCTGACATGCCACCACCATTCCCTTTCATTGTGGAGATCATGTCGTACAATGCATTATGCAAACATACAATGAGCTGCAGCAACAATCAGCCCAGGACTCTTTCATGTGTTTCCTACTCATTCACCCATGCACGTAGAAATATACATGTGTGTAAAATATAATCTATACAAGCATTCCCTCTTGTTATAATATACTGAAGGTTTAGAGTCTTATGCAGCTTGTTCTTGTGTTGGGTACAAAGCTACACACATCCAGACATAATCTATACAAGCATTCCCTCTTGTTATAATATACTGAAGGTTTAGAGTCATATGCAGCTTGTTCTCGTTTTGGGTACAAAGCTACAACAAATTATTGCAACCTTGGTGTGGGAGAATGCTGGTGTAACTGGATTCTTCATGGAAGCAAGGTTGAGGCCTCGAGATGATCTTTTCTGGTTTAAGAAACCAGAATTAATCTTATCCTTGATCCATTTTGTTCTATTCCAGGTTGGATCTTTTACTATCAGGGTGATGTGCAGTTCATGATTTATGTTCATGAGTCTTCAAAATGTAAACTGCCAAAACTGATGAACGCATTCCTTGTCATTTTGAACGCAGAATGCATTTGAGCTGGCTACCTTTTTCTGGTTCTGGGTACTTTCTGTTCTGCTACTAGTTTGTTTCTCATTTTTGGGATATTGAAAATTTACGCTTTCTGCAATTTATAACCTGAATTCAATTTGGAGACAAGTTCGCTGATTTCTAGGTTCTGGTTGGTCTTATTTTGCAAAGAACGTGGTGGCTTTAGCTGAATTGACACAACTCAGTAAAAACTACTGTGAGAATAGGAAAACAAGAAAGATAAAAAGATGATATGTGCATTGCTCAGTACTCACCATGCAGGATATGTGGTTTTATCTGAACTAGTTTTCTTGTTGCCTGATTTTATTTACAGTGGCAGTTCGGATATCGCTCCTGCTTCCTTGAGAACCATTGGCTGGTGTACATACGGCTCATATTGGGGTATGCATTTAGCAATGATTCATGATTACATAGGTCTTCTATTTCTTAAGAGTTGACTGGAAGTCTAGAAGTATCGTCTACCATGTGTCTTATTCTCAGTGTCATCTCGTCAGGTTTGCTGGACAGTTCCTATGCAGCTACAGCACCTTGCCACTATATGCCCTAGTTACTCAGGTATTTCTTTTGTGGGATTTTTTTGATTTTATTCCCTATTTATTTGGTTGATTAGCATGAATCCGACATTTTCAAGGATTCCACTATCACAGGAATAAAAAGAGGGAAAACAATAAAAGACCTGCAATATATGTAGTTGTCGTATATTCTCTTTCTCGTTTTAATATGGAGTTGCAGTATACTATTTAGTGTATGGTTTGGTAGATGGGTAAGATTTGGGATGGAGATGGATGTAGTAATCATGAGAAAGCCAGCACTAAGTCACAAACATATAAGAAAGTTGCACATTTTATATAGGTCATGTCTTTATGAGAGAAAAGTCGCATGCCAAGCACGTGGTTATTTAAGCATTAGTAACTAGTTTGCCGCCTTCAAGTTTAATACAAAGGAGAAATTCAATGACATCTTTTATTTGTTTTTCAGATGGGAACGAATTACAAGGCAGCCTTGATCCCAGATAGAGTAAGAGAGACCATCCATGGATGGAACAAGGAAGCAAAGAAAAGAAGGCGGCGTGGCATCATCAATGACGATTCAACGGTACACACAGAGACCAGCACAGTCATCTCAGTCGAGGATGATGAGTTCCAGAGCCCTTCTACTCGTAAACATGCTGAAATCGAGTTAGAACCTATATCTACTATTAAAATCAGTTCACCTTCAGTTGCTAGTGAAAGTTCCAGCCGGGTTGGTACGCCTCTCCTTAAAAATTCAGCATCTGTTTTTTCCCCAGCTTACTCTGAAACTCCAAAAGAAGATATTCTAAGGTCCCCATCAATGCCAATTCAAAGAAGAGGATCAATGTAGCGTGATTTTTCGATCTACTAATGTTTGGTTTAGAAATAGTTCCAAAATGTTCCAAGCATTCTTAGTTCATAAGCATAGATTATACAAAGTAATTGTTGTAGAAGGTTGGAATTTAAGTGGCTGGTAGAGCTGTTGATAGCTGAAATGTTTGTTAACTGATGTACACACTCATGGGGAGAAGT
Source organism: Macleaya cordata (assembly GCA_002174775.1). Classification (NCBI taxonomy): domain Eukaryota; kingdom Viridiplantae; phylum Streptophyta; class Magnoliopsida; order Ranunculales; family Papaveraceae; genus Macleaya; species Macleaya cordata. The sequence goes on from MVGT01004291.1 coordinate 961,044, forward strand.
TTCATTTTGTCAACCATTGATATAATATGTAGATGACTATTCTGGGTCTCAAAAATTTTAAGAAATGTTTCTAAAAGAAGGGAACATAAGGGCCCGTTTGGTTCGCGATTAAAAAACTTATTTTCAAAAACTAATTTACACCTAAATTAATTATATTTTGTTTCACATCTAAAACTATTCTTTTGACTTTACTATAAAATTCTAAATGATTTCATTGAAAACAAAGAAAACAACATTTTTTTGTTTTGTAAAATCATACATGATTTTATTGGAAATCCTAAAACAGTTTTAGATGTAGTACAAAATGCATATTAGTTTAGGTGTAAATTAGTTTTTGAAAACAAGTTTTTCAATCGCGAACCAAACGGGCCCTAAACTTCCGCGCAAGCATTACCCCCCCTCTGCCCAACATCCATTTTACAAAACGGCCTGTAGGTTCCCTAGGTCAGATAGCACAATAAACAGATAGCTTGTCGGATTCTTAGATCTGACAGGCCATATTTGTTGAGATTGTAAGATTTATTCAGATTTGAAAGTAACTTATTAGATTGGTCTCAATTCAGGGCCGAACCAAAACCAGAACTCATTCCAGCCAGATCCGCCGGGACTGCTTAACCAGCTCCAAAATTGTTCAGGCTTATTGCTTGCGCGCATAGATATAATACAAGGGGCTGATTTTTGGTGAGCATGACTTCCTCACTGTATAATTTCTATAAAAAAAAATTTATTTAATTCTAAGACTTCTAACCTCCTCATCTACGTAGTGCAGTTAAAATTTAGATGGTAGTTTTGAGATGGTTAAAAGTTTTAGAATGATATGATTTTTTGCGAGGATGATTTAAATAGCAACGAGATATCTCTACTAAAAATCAGGCCTTCGATTATTTTTTATGTGAACCCGACAAGAAAAGTCTCTCCTTGGCATTACTCTAGCTGTGGATTGGTAGCGCTGGATAGTTGTTTTGTTTGGCCACACTAAAATTATGTTTATTTATCTTTACATTGGGTTTTTCCTTATTTGTAAACGTTGAAACTGATTGTTTGAGCTCCTTTGATTTACTTTGCATGCCGCAAGGCAAAATCAGTAAGTGGACGGGAGGGTTAGCGGGTCAAGATTATCAAATCTTAACTTGACCAATTCATACCTAACTCTAATTCGACCTGTTAGCTAAACAAGTCAAGCTAGGATTGAGCATTTCTGACTTATTATCCCAACAACTTCTGTCTCATTTATTTATTTTATATAGAAAAATAAAATCAATTAAGTCAGGATTTGAAAATTTGACTTATTTTATAAAATACTTAGAATTAAAGTTTAATATTCTTGACCCACCAGCCCCTAGGGTCGACCCTAATCGTGCAGGATAGGATCCACTCTGTCTAATCCCCTAATCTACTGTGGGTTTTGTCTTTTAAGTTGTGTTGTTAGTCGTTGTATCTTCGAAAATATCACTACTCTACCTTGAATTCAACGTCCGGATATAAATTATGAGATTAACATAGGAATTTAATTAATTCTCTTTTGGTTTTATAAATTCTTTTTACATCAATAAGTAACAGATTGAGTCTTCTCTGTATCATACATTCACACACCTTTTCAATCTTTACAGACATGGAAAAAGAATCTAATAACAAGGTTAGTTTGCATTTTTATTTAGTTTTCTCTTCTCTCTCATCTGATTTTACTTTCATTCAAATTTTCTTGTGCCCACTTCATAATCTCACCTTTGTTCTTTATTAATTTTATCTTTTGAGATGAAGAGTTCCACCAAAGGATGAAATTTTGATCTAGGATTTTGAAGTTTTTTATAGGTTTTTTTTTTATCGTTAGGATGATAGACTAATGACTAATGCTAGGGTAAGTCTTTGATCTATGTCTCCATGAATCCATGACTTTTCAGTGGAATTCCTTTATCAACCAATTTATACAATTTTCCACTAAATTGTGAATTTAGTGGCGTGGTCATCTAATGACCAACTTTCTCTCTCTTTTTAGGTCAAATAATTTCAAGGGCAATTTTAGTGGGGTTATAAAATTGCTTGACTAAGCAGTTTTTACCACTCTATTAGAGGGGTAATGCTACATAAACACTCGATCGGGTGTTTTTATTTTAAACACCGGCCTGTGGAGCCCACATAGATACACTTCAAGAGCTGAAATTTTGTGAGGTTGTTCTACTCACCATGTGCAACATCCTCACAAAAAATCAGCCCATTTTAAAATTTCTAACCCTATCAAAAGTTAATATCAAACTAATTGAAAATTAACGGTAAGAAATGAACGGTGGGGAGAAAAGTTTGGATTTTGATCGGGTTAGAAATTTTAGAATAAGCTGATTTTTTGTGAGGATGTTGCACATGGTAAGTAGAACAACCTCACAAAATTTCAGCTCTTGAAGTGTATCTATGTGGGCCCCACATGCCGGTGTTTAAAATAAAAACACCCGATCGAGTGTTTATGTAGCATTACCCCTATTAGAGTTCTTTAACGTGTTAAAATGTATCAATTTTAATTGGAATAGGGATTCTTAGTTGAGAGTCGAACGGATGAGCTTCAAACCGAAGGAATGAGCGTGGCAGAGTTCAATGGTTGAGTTTTTCCTATTTTTTTCTCCTTAAAAAAAGCTAACAAAATACATCTCTCTACGATTGGACATAAAGGGATCAATTTTTAATATCACAGGGTTAAAATCCCTTTTTTAAGGGCGATTTAACCGAGATGGACCAAAGGATTGAATTAAGGGATTCCCACTAAACTTGCCCTAATTACTAACCCTCGGCTACACAAAACAACACTCGTTCTATTTTGTTGAGCGATTTTATCGTGGGTCAAGAAGACTCTAGCATGTGATTAGCTGGGTCTCTGGGAAGTTATGGGGGTTCTCTACACCCACGTTAAATTGGGTCAACCAAATCGGGATCTGGTTTCCTGGCAGAAATCAAAGGACCAAGAGAGGAGAGAAAAGGAGAGAGAAAAAAAAATCATACTCTTCAACTCCAAAAATTTGTAAAGATTTCAGTAAAAAAAAAAATGGTATTTTCTGCAAATAATCACTTCAAGCTCTCCATTTTCCACAATGAATTTGGTGCAAAAGATGAATTATTCAAGTGTTCTTGTACTTAAAAGAACAATGCAGACATCTTTTAGGTGAGAGGAAAAAAAGACCCATCTTTTTTTAACAGATTTTGCTTCAGTGTTTGCATATTTATTTTCTGTTTATTCTGAAACCTTGTGGAATTTTTTTTTTTTTTTTTCATAATTACGCTCCATAAGATGGGCAAAAAAAGGAAAATTCAGATTTTGTTTTTTAGAATAGCAAAAAGATTAGGGTGTATGGTTCAAGAACTTGTTTTAATACTAGGGTTTTTGTGGTTGTGAATTTGAATGAATTCCCATGTTTATTTTCCTTAAAAAATTTCAAAGTTAAAAGCTGTACAACCTTTTTGATAGATAGAAAACATTCCCATTAATTAGATGTCTTTGATACATGTGTTAGATTTTTGGAAAAATATGAAGCATTTAATGGATTGACTAATTTTAATTTTCAATACATCCCTTAATTTAATAATTCCAAATGCTTTTAGAAGCAGCTAATATGAGGAATGGCTCTGGTGGGGTTTCTTTCATTTGGTTTTCTTTTGCCATCTAACAAGCAAAATGTGTTTTTCGATAAACCGATTATATATTTTTCTTGGTGCATTAGTTTGAATAATTTTGCTTCTTCATGCAGCCCTTAGTTTAATAATTTGAAATGCTTGTGTAAGAAGTAAAGGTTTGAACAGCTATGCTGTTTTTTCTAACTCTCTTCTATTTTAAATTTGGTATATAACTAACAAAACTGTTTATGTTGTTTCTGCAAAATGGATTTAATAGGAATTCTCGGTGCTGCCATCGGAGATTCCATGGGATGGTTATAGTATATGGTACACTTTTGTTTTGTTTTTCTTCTGTTTACACATCCCTTTAAGTATTGGAGGTTTGCCTGTCGTCACTCTAATAATGGATCAGCCTGTTCTTGAGCCACAGACAGAGGTGAGGACTCAATTCTCTGATTTTCTAGATTGATGTTACTGTAATACATGATAATTATAACATGTACAAATAGTGCTTCTCATGGTTTTCATGCATTTAAGATATTGTGGCCAGGTTACATCTGATTTTCTTAGATACTCTATTAGGGACTTCAGTGAAGTGCACATAATTCGCGGCACTCAGAGAATTGTAATCATCTTGAAGGATCAAAACTAGAGTTACTAGAACAACTCTATTGAACTAATTTCAGCTTTACTCTGAAGTTAGGGTGGAGCCTATTAGAGTCAGCCAAACATTTCATCCTCCAAAACTATGAAACCTACTTATTTTTTAACAGAACTTTGTTTTCGGCTTCTCGTCTTCGAATAGCTTCTTGTCCTGCTATATGGGTAAGTCTGAACAATGGAGATGAGACCATAGATTTTGGAGGGGGGGAAAAACCATGGCTGATGGCTTCCTTCTTGAATTCTGACTTCAGATGGGTATTCCCCTCTCAAGACTGTAAGTTTACAAGTGTGAAAGATCTCTTAACCCAAGATGAGCTTAGATGGAATTATCCAATCATAAACTGTTTCTTCCCAAAGAGCTCATCATTTTCCATGAATTCTTCCTAGTTGGTTTCTGACAGTGGATAACAGTCGATAGGGGTTATTAAAATCAGCAATCATGTGATTTCGGAAATCTTATTTCAGATTTTTTTTTTCTTCTCTCTTTACGGGTCTCAGTGGTTCTGATTAACAATTACTTGTATTTTGATACTGGAGCTGATTTACTTTCCGACCTTGTGCAGATAGTATCACTTCTTGTGATCAAAACTATAGAGCTATGTGGGGCTTTAGCATTGTTAAGGTACACCATGAAGACAGAGTATAAGCTTGGGAGCTTCTTCCAGAGTGCCAAATTTTCAGAGAGGAACTGGTTGCAGGCAGCGGCTCTAGGCTTTGGGCTTCTCCTCTTGTTTGTTGTGTTTACATCATTTCTTGCCGACACAATAATTGGTCCCAAGGTTAGTCCAATGTACTTGGCTTTCTTGGTGCTACTTCCATTTTTTCTTGTATTACATGATGGTGGAGTTATGCTGTCATTTCATTTCATTTATTTGAGAGTAAAATTCAATATTATGAAGATAAATTGTATATCTGTTTCATCAAAGATTTCAATTAAAGAATTGCATATCAGGTAGATTTCGTTTTTTCTTTTTTTGGTACTGGGATATCCGCATCGACAAAGTCTTCTTGTTATGCATTCTAAATTGAAGCCATCTTTCATTTGCATTTTCATCTGTTTTAACTTACTCTTTTCTATGATAAAAGAAAAATCTGTTTGCAATTTCCAGATCCCTTCCTTGAAATTGCAACATGAGCCATTAGCTCAGGTTTTGTGCATCCCTCCTACCTGTAGGAGATTGTGGGTGAAAGCTTACCACCTTACCCTCAGTTTAATCGTGTAATTCTTAGGAGTTTAATTACTCCCTTGTTTGGTGATTTACGACATACTTGACTTATCGAAATAGTACTTCTTCTGATACAACATGGTACTACTGCTTCTCTTTGTGATGACAGACTGTGAACAACCCCATACTGAAGGAGCTCCTTTCAAGTGGGCCAATCGCTAAAACAGCGTGTTTCCTCCTCTATTGCTTTGTTACTCCTTTGTTGGATGAGTCTGTTTACAGAGGATTTTTGCTGACATCTCTCACTTCCAAGATGAAATGGCCGCAAGCAGTTATCGCAAGCTCTTTCATTTTCAGTATGGCTATCTTTTCCAGTCAGCATTCTCCTCAACTCTTCGCCATTGGTTGTGTTCTTGGATACTTACTGCTGGTCTGGGAATTTACTTTCTTCCATTTCTATACATGCCTTGTACAATGCAGTCACATTAATAATGACCATTTTGTCTTAAAAATGAGAAACAAAAGAAAAACAGAACAAGAACAGAAAGTGTTAAGGTACTGTTTGGTCTTATTTAAGATAATAGCTACTTTTATAGTTTGCTATAAATTGAATCTTGGATATCACTGTCTGTTCGATAAATCTTCAGCGTTGATTGAATGAACAACTCAGATTCTAATCCAACCACATCTTGATGTGTCAATATGTTGGTTCTGTTTATGTTATGGAAGTATCCTGGATAGGAGGAACCTGTTAAATGAGAGAGTTCTGGTTCTTGTCAAATTTCAGTTCTGGTACAAATTTTACCCTTCATAGCTAACTTTTTCATTGAAATGTTATAAGGATTTAAAAGTCGTTTAGGTACCATGTGCAGATGCATATTAGGGCTTTTATGATATTTTATTTACTTTTTATCAAATAATGATATTTTATTTACTACATGCTTTATCACATTTCACCCTTCTCCGGCTATCACAAATTAGCGTTTGGATCATCTCTATACGGGCCTCACAAACAGGTGTAAGTGGGGTGTAAAACTAAGGTGGATGAAACATGGACACAATTCTGCATTCATAGAAATCCATTGTAACAATCCTCATTTTGTTTTCTCGTTGCTTGCGCAACCTTCACGCCCATACTCCCATTTTTAATAAATGAAATTTCACCCATCTTTCAAGAAAAATAATAGAGTCAATGTGGAGCTTTATTTTTGTTTTTATTTTTTTGTCGGTAACATGTTTTAAGGCTTGCAACACTTAGAGAAGGCCCTAAGTGAATCAGTAGAACCAGCTCTAGAGATAAAAGGGCCTTCTCATCGAAGAGTTGACTCTCCTAGTGGAGATGTCGCGGGTTCAATGTGGATCGAACCTTATTATATTAGTAAAGATGATCTTTGAGGACTTAAACTAGAACAAGTGCATGCGCCGAATGCATTAATTTTAGAGAGAAGGCTCTTGATTAGTTTTATTAATATATCTCATTTGTGGAAATATATATTAACTGAGCACATTGAATCAGCTCTTGAGTACTTTAATTAGCAATAGCAATGGCAGACTCCATGGGGGGTGCCCCAGTTCTTGCAAACACCACCCTTAGAACAACCACTAGAGCAAACAGAGTTACAGTGATCATTCTCAGACGGATTATGTGGATTACATGATGGCAAACGCACCGTCTCGCAGCACTTGTACTTGTGGTTCCCTGCTGCTTGACCTAACCCATACTCAATATCTGCACTAATTACATGTATATAAATAATTACTCTACACACGCGTAATATTATTTAACAAAAGTAATCTAAAAATATAACGAAAAATGAGCCATCTACTACGTGGATTGAAGACATTAATTTTTATTTTGTTCGCTTAGTCTCTGCCGCACATAATCTCACACATGCATGCATCAAAAAACTATAGCGAATAACGTGCATACAATGTCATTTATATCAATAAACATCACTAGATGAATTAGTCCATAGTACTAAACTAACCTGCGCACACCATGAGGGACACAATAAGGAAAGCAGCTACAGTTCCAAGTCTTGCCATCTCGATCAAGCTCTTTGTAAAATTGTTTGTGTTCTTCGAGGAAGCCGTTCATATATTTTGTTGTATATTTATAGTGTAGATATGGTGATGCATGTTAGATAATTAGAAAATACAGGGATTTCTTGCCAAAATTGTGAAACCAAAATTGGAAGGTTATCAGGAATTCCTAATTTCACAGCAGGCTAGAGCTATACTCATGTTGTAGTTAATAACCAAAAACTACTAGTTATCCGCTCCCTACACCTAGCTCCAACATAGGTCCCTCCAGTTTTAGCCCTACTTGCCTTTTACCCAGCATCACAGCCCTTCGCCATCCATACATAGCAGCCCCAACATGGTTTGCCGACTCAACCGAGTCAGGCCTGACTCCCCCGATTCGAACTGGACTTGGTTTTAACCGAGTGAGTTGGTCGTCTCTAGATTCGGTTCGAAAGAGACTCGGCCGACTTGGTTCTTATTCGTCTGATTCTGCTAGTTTGACTTATCTAGCTCATTTTTTAACATTTTTTCGGCCCGTGCCTGACTCGGCTAAGAATTGTCTCGACTCGAACTGACTCGGCCATTTCAACTCGTCTAGCTTGATTTTACTTTTGTTTTTTGAACATTTTTTCGGCACATGACTTGAGTTGACTCGAGTGAGTCGACCAATCCGACCCGGACTCGATCACCACCGAGTCGGTCACAAAATCCGAGTTAACGAACAATGAGCCCCAGGGTTGACGTGGGAGAGGATCTTGCACTTTAAGGCCATGGTTGATCGACAGGGATGGAATGTGATTTCAAGGAGGTGTTTGGTTTGAGTTTTGAAATAGGAATTGCATTCTAGATAGAATTTGATTTTTCAAAAAAAAGGGAAATTGCAAAAACGATTAGTGAGGAGGTGGGGTTTGCACTTCCCAATCTCTTGGAATATATAGTTTATAATTTTTTTGTGGACATTTTAATCCTTAAATGATACATCAAAATCTCATCTGGATATTCATTTTTGTGTGAACCAAACAGTAGGACGAGAACGTAGCAGAATTCTTATTTCTATTCCTAGTTGAACTAATAAACACAGATACATAATAATAGAGTAATGTGATTTTTGAAAATCATATCACATTTCCATTGACCAAACATGGCCTAAAAAGTTAGAATTGTTTTTGGCTGATTAAAGACCTTAGGATTGGTTTTGTCAATGCTATTTTTGTCCATCTAATTTTAAAGTTGATGAAACATTATTTCTATCATCAGATCATTAAACTTTTACATTAACACCACAATCCTTTGAACTCACAATTTTTAATTATTGAAAGAGGATATAATGTTTCAACGAACTAAAAAGTTTTGCCACTGCAGGAAAGAAGAAACCCAAAATAATCTATAGTCTGTTTGAACAAGGGATTTTAAGGAGGGATTTTGTGGGGAGGAGGAATTTTGAGAAAAAATATAACATGATTTTTCCACCAAATACCACAAAATCACTCCCCCAAGTCCCTTGTGCAAACATCTATTCCTAGTTTCCTACTGTAGTAGAGAAAAAGGAGGAGATACAACAGGAAAAATGATTCTCGCGCGTTGGTCTGCTCTATGTAACGCTTCACCTGCTAAAATTAGTGGAGATTTCAGTAAAAAACGGTTTTTTCCTGCAAATAATCATTTCAATTTCTCAATTTCTTCCACCGAATTTTGTGCAAAAGCTGAATCAGTCAAGTGTTCTTCCATTAAAAAGGACAATGCAGAAGACATCTTTCAGGTGAGAAATCAAAAAATCACTTTTTTTTTTTTTTTTGCAAATTTAACTGAAGTTTGCTTCAGTTATTTCCTTTTTCTCTCTTCTTGCTAGATTCTGTTTACTAGACTAGAGTGTATGTATTTTTGGTTCAAGAATTGTCATGTAAACTAGGGTTTTTTCTGTTTGTGAATTTGACTGAATCCCTTTCTTTTTTTTCCTTAAATAGTTGAAATCTGTACAGTCTTTTTGATAGATTATAACATACCCATGAGTTGTCTTTGATACATTTAATTAAACTTTGTGTTATTATGGTCCTTTCTTCTTCTTCTTGTTTTCATTTATTTATTTAGGTCTCCTATTTTTAGTTGGTTTAGGTTTTTATTGGTTGCAAACCAAGTTTGAATAATGGAATAGAGATTGCAAGTATTTTTGAGTTTGGGTTTGATTGAAGATGGCAATTTTTGTTGGAATGGTTAATGGAGGAGGGTCATGGCTTAATCCAAGGCTTTGTTTGAAGAATGAGAAGAAAAAGGTTAATAAGATGAGAGTATTTTGTTCTTCTTCTTCGATTAGCATAACCGATCAGTATAAAACACTTAAAAACCACCCTGGTGCTTCAGAAACAGATATCAAGGAAGCTTTTAAACAGCTATCTTTGTGGTATCATCCGGATGTATGCAAAGGAAGCAAATGTTTGGCCGAATTTCAAAGTATTAATGAAGCTTACAATTTTCTGATGAAATATTTGAGTGGAGAACCTAAGATGAGAAATTTGTCTGAGCCATCTGATAGAAACGACGTTGATGATGATGACACCAAGAGAGGCATGATGGATCGATGCGGTCAGTTCTTGAAGAAGTTGATGAAGGTCCTGCACCCTCTGTATCACCTATTTTTGAACCCTTGCAGTCTTCTTCTATTATTTTGTGCATTCTATATGTGTCCTTCAGTTTTCTGTAAATAGCATGTAATAGGGACCAAGTTTGATTAACGGAACAAAGATTTCAAGTTTTGTAGTATGTTTAACACTTTGGAACAATGGAATGATATGAAGCATTCACTCGTTTGAATTTTTTTCTTTTCTTTTCAATGCATCCTTTATTAATTTAAGATTGCAGAATGCTTGCAGAAGAAGCTACGCATGAGGAATGGCTCTGGTGTGTTTTCTTTTCATCTTATTTGCCTTTTGCCATCTACAAAGCAAACTGTGTCAAATGTGCCTGGCTTAAAATTTTGTTTGAATAATTTTCTTAGTGGTGCTTTTGTTTTAATAATTTTATAATCTTCATGTAACCCTTGGTTTAGTAATTTGAAATGCTTGTGGAAGAAGTAAAGGTGTGAATTGCTCTGGTGTTTTTGTTCCTCTTTATTTGTAGGTAATTTTGGCATCTAACTATGAAAATTGCTTATGTGGTTTTGGCAAAATGGGTTTAATAGGACTTCTCGGTGCTGCCATCGGAGATTCCGTGGGATGATGATAGTACATGGAGCACTATGAGCCTGTATATCTTCAGTTTACACATTCCTTTAAGTTTTGGAGGGTTGTCTGTCGTTGCTCAAATAATGCATCAACCTGTTCTTGATCCACAGACAGAGGTGAAGACTATATTATCATAGTTTCTCAATGGATGTTAATAAGACTAAGAACTAAGTAAATGGTATAACATGTACAAATAGTGATTCTCAGGGTTTTCTTCCATGTAAGATATTTCAGTTGGGTTGTCTGATTTCCTGGGGAGCTCTTTTAGGGACTTGAGCTGCTGCATTTTTGTGAAGTACAGACATTACACATTTACATGCAGCATTGATGAGAGCAGTCATCCTCAAGGGTCGAAACTAGAGTTTCATGCCTAGCCAGTAGAACGGCTCTGTGTCACACATAAGTCATGCTTCTGTCTCCCCAAAAGATCTGTTGTGAAAAATTGATTCCTTTCAAAATAAACCTTGGTGGGTTTTTAAGGGGAAAAAAAATCACTTGAAGCATTGTGTTGGTATTTTGTAAACTTATCGATTAGGGAGTTTGGGTTTATAGACGCCTAAAATTTAATTTCAGCTTTACTTGCCAAGGTAGGATGGAGGCTATTAAATTCAGCCAAACATGTTGTTCTCCAAAACTATCAGAAGTAGCTATCAAACACAACTTTGTTATCGGCTTCTTTTCCTCAAATAGCTTCTTGGTACTGACAGAGCATTGTAAAGGGTAGAGAACTCCTGTTATGTGGATATGTCTGGCAATTGGAAATGAGAAGAACAATTGGATTCACAACTTGAACTCTGACTTTAGATTGGGTATTCCCCCTCAAGATTGTCACTTTATAAGTATCAAGGATGAGTGTGGATGGAATGACTGTAGACAGAAAGGATCTCTTAACCTAAGATGAGTGTAGACTGAATGATCCAATAATAAATTGTTTTTATCCTGAGAGTTCATCATATCCAAAGATTCTTCTTAGTCCTTATTTCCTCACAGTGGACAGTACACGATATGGGCTATTAACATCAGCAATCATGTAAATTTGCTGGTTAGGTCTGCCTTCAGGTATTAATTTTGACCATTGGCCTAGGCACATTGAACATCTGACCTACTAATTTGATGGTTCAGTTGATTTGTCAGATGACTACACTACACTACACTAGGGATCAATGGAAAAACTTACTACTCGTTCCTTTATAAACAAGAAGGATTTTCCTTCTCTTACACCAGAATCTTTTTTATGAGTCTGTCCAGTTCAGATAAACAACTACTTGTATTCTGATACTGAGGCTGGTTTACTTGCCAACATTGTGCAGGCAGTGTCACTACTTCTGATCCAAACTATAGAGCTATTTGCGGCTTTGGCATTTTTAAGGTACACTATGAAGACAGAGTATAAGCTTGGGAGCTTCCTCCAAGGTACCAAATTTTCAAAGGAGAGGAACTGGGTGCAGGCTTCGGTTCTAGGTTTTGGGTTTCTCATTTTGTTGGTTGTGCTTACATCATATCTTGCCGACACGTTAATTGGGCCCAAGGTTAGTCCAATGCACTTACCAGTAACTAATCAACACAATTGTAGGGATAAAATCCTAATTACCCTCATATTTATTGGAAACATAGATAACTACTTCTCTATATGTTGATTATTTTTTCGGTACTGTGATATCTGCATAATCCACATCGTATTCTCGTTTCTGAAATCTAAATTGAATCTGTTTTTCATCTTCAGTAATTTACTCGTTCTAAGATAAAAGAACAGTGTGTAGGAAATTTTTATGTTTCGTAAAGTTTTATAATTTACGATATTGATCAAGTTCTAAACCTTATAAATGACTGGCACGATTTTATAACATACTTGATATCCTTGTCTAAATAGTGCTTGTTCTTATTTCATTTATCGATTCATAACTACCTTTATCTGTCTGGTGATTATTTATGCTTCTACTTTTATGATAACAGGATGTGAATAACCCCATAGTGAAAGAGATTCTTTCAAGTGGCCCAATCGCTAAAACGACGTGTTTCCTCCTCTATTCCTTTGTTACTCCATTGCTGGAAGAGACAGTTTACAGAGGATTTTTGTTGACATCTCTCACTTCCAAGATGAAATGGCAGCAAGCAGTCATCTTAAGCTCTTGCATTTTCAGTTTAGCTCACTTTTCTATTGAGAATTCTCTGCAACTCTTCATCATTGGTTGTGTTCTTGGTTGCTCTTATTGCTGGTCAGGAAATTTAATTTCTTCCTTTTCAATACATGCCTTGTACAATGCATTTACATTATTAGTGACCCTTTTGTCTTAAACAATGAAAAACAAAAACAAAATAAAGTTTTATTGAAAGAAAGATTTTGCAATAAGGACCCGTTTGGTTTTGTTTGAGAATCAAATAAAGCTACTTTTTAGAGTTTGCTATAAATTGCATTTTGGATATCTTTAGTATGGACTAGGTTTAGTTGAGGGAATGAACAAATCAGATCATCACCCAACCGCATTAGTGGCTGCCAATGGGTCTATTTATGGTTCTGTTATTAAACCACCCGGAACTGGAACCTATTAAATAAGTCTGTTCTGGTTCTTGTTGATTCCAGTTATGGTACTCAAATAAGTGTCATCTAAACTGGGATAACTGGTTCTGGGTCTGATCAGTTCTTGGGTACTTCAGTTCTTGTTCTTGTTCCGATTCTAGTACCGAAACGTATGGGACTGTAACCAAAAAAGTGGGTTCTGGTTCTGGTTGTTCCCAGGTAAACGGATAACCATTTGTCTATCCACATTATGTAAGTTTCAGTATTCATGGAAAGAAGATAGAAACGATTCCAAAAAAAAAACAGACAAAAACTGTTAGGGTTTTGGCAGTAGTGTAGTGTTCAATTCATTTACAATTTCCAAACAAACACGTATCATCATTCAAAACAACCTTAGGGCAGCCACCTCATGGCCCATGCAGAACAACCAAATATCACTGCCACGTAATTACTCACTCAGTGTAATTTAGCATCTTCTTTCAGTTATATAGTGTTCTTCATTCAGAAGATAACTTTGTTAGTAAACTCTGAACATTTTTTTTTTTACCGGATTCTTTGAAGCTCTGCCGGAAAATGTTGGCTGTTTTTGAGAGATCAATTGGGAAACCACCTGAAGAACTAAGCATTCCTTCAATCCGTTCTCAGAATGTGAAAACTTTGAAGAAGAAGAAGAAGAATCGGGAGGAAATCGTGGAGGTTTTCCTATCGTTGCGGCCAGATTCTACGTCTTATAATCTTTCACATGGAAATTTCATGGCTTTGTCACATGAAGATGAAAATCCTTTGCACCCGAGGTACCCTAATACTTCAAAAAATAAAGTTGAGGAACCGATTTTTGCTTTAAATTTTATGAGGGAACCATAACTGGTCCCGGCGGGGCTCGAACCCGCGACCTTCGGCTCATAAGACCAACGCTCTAACCAACTGAGCTACGGGACCAATGCGTGTTATACTTGCATTGTTTTTTTTAAATCTATAACTTTTATATTGTAGGTCTATTGTTGTCATGGATGACGTCTTCTGCATATTTGTGGGAAATGTAGAGAACATTTGTGATCTTAGACGACATTATGGCCTCTCTAGGCACACAACTGATGCAATGCTTGTGATAGAAGTATATAAAGTTCTACGCGACCGTGCACCATATCCTTCTGATCAAGTCATTAGAGATCTTGTTGGAAAGTTTGCCTTCATTCTCTTCGATGCCAAATTCAGCACCCTCTTCGCCGCTCGTGTAAGTTTGCATCAAACACTTAATTTGCTATTTATGTTGCATCATCAAAGTAAAGTAAATCGATTCTAATTAAGATTAAACGTCTCCGTCGATTTTGAAGGACCGGGACGGGGGCGTGCAATTCAAATGGGGTGTCGCCGGAGATGGATCTTTAGTATGTTCTGACCATCCCGAAATCATATCAGAGGCTTGTGGGAAATCTTGTGCTGCGTTTCCGCCTGGTAAAACTAATTTTAACTTAATTATATACATTTTTTTTTTCTTTAATCTAGAGATTAATTCTACTAATTAGGATGCATTGTTAATTTTGTGATGGTATATATATCACAGGATGCATTTTTATGAGTGGGCATGGATTGGTTAGCTTTGTTCATCCCATGTACAAGGTGAGGGCAATCATTCGAGAGGACGACGACGACGACGACGAAGGACACAACTGTACTGTTATGTTCCAAGTAGACTTGTACACGCGACTTCATAGCATTCCACGCACTGGAAGTGCTGCAAATTGGGCAGATGCTACCGCGGTCGTTGAAGGTGAATAAATGTCGTCGGGAGCTGATCGACGATTAGCCGATTGATGGTGAGTTTCTTAGGGTTGGCAACTCTTTATGCAGTGAGAATGAAAATGAACTTAGAAATGTATGCAACGAGACTCGTTTATGTAATGAAGTATAGGGGAAAAGGCTCATGGATGGTTCTCCAATCTGCGAACTTAATAAAGACGCGTATGCACTCTGCACCTGTTGCAATATTCTATTGACTAATATGTGAAAATGATATTTGTGTTCTATAAGGTATATAAGTACTTGTAGGACGGTCTGCAGTGTTGGCTTGGATAGTTATATATTTGCAAGATCGCCTTTGACCATAGTCTATTGATACGGAGAAACTTTATTTTCATTTGGGGTTCAAGATAAACCAAAGGCTAATTATTTGAGATGATGATCTGCTCACTATAAAGATCATTCTCACAAAAAATCGCATAGTTCTCGAACTTTTAAACCTATTAGAAATTGATTTAAATTTTAAACTTTGACAATCATTTGCTCGCATAGTTCTAATTTTTTATGAGATTAAAAGATTTAGTAAATCTTTTTGGTAAGGACAATTTATGTAGCTCCAAAGATTACTGTAAATAAGGTGTACGAATAAATGGAATAAATGGAGAGTTAATTAAGTGTATAAACTAATTAATGGGGAATTAAAATACTCTTCTAAAATAATAATATTTAATTTTATGAAGTATTAAATCTTTAATTCTTTATATAATTTCTTCAATGTAATATAAATTTAGTCGTGCTACTCGACTTATTGGGGACAATAAAAAGTTGATAAGATGCTAGTGACAGGACAAATTATGTGTCATTTTTTTATTTGCAGATAGACTTGACACGAAAGACAAAACGAATTCATGTTAGATCACTCAACAAATTAAAAAGTTGGCATGTGAATTTAATTTTTCAAACCTAAATTTATTTAGGAGATTAATTTGTCCTAGTAGCATTACTGGGAAGTTAGATTTCCTCTTCGACCAGAGATCCCCGAGGTGGTTTGGGTTCTTGATAGGCCTTTACTTCATAAACGGGTTCATCTGATTCGCGTGGAGCAGGTTCATTGAGCATTATTACATAATCTTCTTCGACAGGATAGCTGCGAGATGGAGCGGGTTCGTAGGCCTGTTCTTGGTAAACGGGTTGATCTAATCCACGTGGATCGGGCTTGTTGACCATTAAGTTACTTGACATATCGAATCCTGATGAACCAGAATCACTGGCACCACCTCCTGACATGTAGCCAGAACCACCAACTCCACTGCCCTGATTTGGAAATGACCCATATCCATACCCATAACCGTAACCGTATCCACCATGACCATTGACACCACCTGACATGTAGCCAAAACCGCCACCTCCACTACCCTGATTTGGATCGTTCCGTATCGGTTCAGTGCTGTCCCCATTTGGGGCAGCGAGCGGGTCTTCATAAAGTCCCCATTCTGGTTTAATGATGCCGTCCCCGTCTGGGATAACATGCTGATCTTCATGAATTCCTTGTCCTTGATCATCGATATCCTCGTTCGGGATAATGTGTACTACACCAGAACCAAAGTTATCCGGTTTTTGGTTCCGGGTGCCCATATTGTCCATGAGGAGGACTCTATGAGCAGAACATAGAATCAAGCTTAGGGAAATGAAGAAACAAAAACAAACCCATTTGAATGTTGTCATGATATTTTTGTAAGTTTAGATGGTTATGAATTATGATCATGGATGATACTTGGTTTTCTATATATAATGAAATGAAAGGGGATTTAGCTGTACAATTTTGGGTTAGAAAGAGAAAGTGGACTGGTGAATACGTAGACGTCAATGGCGTGGTGTGGAATTGGTTGGACAAGCAACAAATGAAATTCCGTATTTGATGTTTTATGGGGTCATGACCCTTGTGTGGTCGACCAATTTGTTTGTCTTCGGTTGAAAATGATCATGTACTACTAGGAACCATACATATAAGACGAGCCCCCACACGCGTGTAATTTGGCTAACCCTTGGCAAATCTCCCCCTCCTAAAAATTTCTTAATTTTTCTTTATTAGCATTGCATTTATACTTTTGTAACAATGTTATGTGGGATCTACATAAAGAGGAAATTATCGGCATAAAAAATTAATCTTTGAATCATCTTTACATCGGCCCACAAAAAGCTATGTAGAATGTGAGAATCAAGTGGGTATTAGGTGGACCCACTTGGAAACGGCCCATGGCTGATGTGATCTAAACGATGAGAAGATCTTTATCACAAGAGATTAGCCCTTGGATCAACTCCATGTAAAACACATTGGCAAATTTAAATCAAATGTTGTTATTATGAAAATGAGGTAGCATGACATGATTGGTATTTAATAAAATACAGCATGGGTAGTTTTGGAAACAAATTTGGTGAGGACGTTGTTACGGCA
Source organism: Macleaya cordata (assembly GCA_002174775.1). Lineage (NCBI taxonomy): Eukaryota > Viridiplantae > Streptophyta > Magnoliopsida > Ranunculales > Papaveraceae > Macleaya > Macleaya cordata. The sequence goes on from MVGT01004291.1 coordinate 978,426, forward strand.
TAACATGAGCCGTTAGGTGCCCCTTTTAAGTATTAAATATATGAATAATGCTAGATTCATAATTTAACCAAATAAATGTAGCTTATATACTTAATGATATGATTGACATATTGATTAGTACAAACTTAATGTGTAAGTCAAGCTATAAATCATATCACACTACGTCATTAAATAAGCTATTTTTAAGTGGCTCAAATATGTGAACTTAGCACTACTCATTGGTACATTCTTTGGTTCCTAACTTTATTTGAAGGGCACAATGTTGACCACACATGTGGAGCTTATATGTAGATATCTAAAGACTGATTTTTTTATGAGGTTGGCGGCCTCTTGGCCATAGAGATCATCTTCATCAAAAAATAATATTTTTCTAAAACTTATAAGTTTTAATAATTTGGAACATCTATACATAGCCCCACAGGCAAGGTAGTCAACATTATATCTCAAAATAAATAAATAAAAATGGTCTTACTCATGGTAAACATGTCTATTGGTGTACTCCACCCTTGGCAGCTGTGTTGAGTTGAACCTTGGGGGTTGGATTGGTGCAAACCTAGTCAAGATGAATTGAATTAAAAAAAGGATGCGTCATTATGTTGACCCATGCTTAACGTGGGTCAACAATACCTAGTAGGCAGTTCACAACAATCACATGGGTGTTTTTTACCAACGTTAAGCATGGGTCAACAAAATCGGGTTCCAAGTTCCACGTGAATGGATAAGATCTTCAGTCTAAAATACCGAAGCCGGAAAAGAGCGGGAGTCTTTTTGTATGTCGGTTTTCCGAAGAGGATAAGATAAATTTAATCAAAACCCTAACCCTAGCTTATGTACAAGGCCAGGATCTCTATCGATAGTTTTTCTCTGTTTGAGAATGGCGGGTTTCGTGAAGCAATTGAAGAAAATAGCTATGGATATTCTGAACTTCGTCGAGAAGGGAGTGAATATCGTCAAAGACTTATGCAAGAAAGCATGGTACAAAGTCACACACATCACAGGTTGATCCAAACGATCTTGAAAAAACCCTAGTTTTTTTTTTTAATGTAGTATAAAATTTTGTTTGTTATTTCTTTTATTTGATAATTCAACGATTCAAATACTTATTTTTTGTGAACATTTTTTGTGTAAATCATCCACAAAAAAAAAAAGGACATTCCAAAACTTTTAAACCCTTTTTTAATTAATAAAAAAATATTTAACCCTAATATTATTAAGGGTATGATCTCGTTTCCATTGATTTTGAATCTAACTTTTGTTGAGATTTAAAGTTTTAGAATGTCTGACTTTTGGTGAAGAAGATTTACATTATGATAAGCCCTTAAATGGTCTTTATGTAGTCCTAGGCCATAAGTCATGGCACCATGGCTTTAATAAGTTTATTCATAAGTTAATGGCTACGAATATAGAAGTTTGTTTTTTCCAAAGCATCTGAAGTTGATTTGTGCGAATTTTACTTGTTTGAATATTTTTATCTTTTGCACATCGAGTTTTAAAATTTCTAAGCTTGAATATCCAACGCTACACAAATTAGATTCATATGCTTGTAGAAAAAACGGATGATATATTTGAAGTAATGAACTAATTACTTAACCCCATCGAATTGAATCAAATAGTATAATATCATTTTCATAATTAAAACAAGAATACTGCTAAACCTACAGCAAAGGTCATCCCACATGGTGGATTAAGTTCACATCCTTCGTAATTTGTGCCCATTACAAATTGATTTACGCCCCTCAAATACTTCGCATCCTGTCTATTAAGTCTTTTATTGATTTCCACTTTAATCTTTTATTTATTTTTTTAATGACAAAAATGCTCATGTGTATTTGAATTATTCCACTCCTTTTAATTTTTCTTTTTCTTTTTCATGTCATCACTCTTTGCAGAAAAGAAAAACAAACATGATAAGGGTATTACGAGTGCACGCGCCTCAGTCACGGAATCAAGCGTTGTTGGGGCAACGAATAATGTTACACGCAGCTCATCAGTCCGGAGGCCCAGCGCTGCTCAAGCCGAAACGATTCCACCCAGCCTTTATCTCCAAATCATGTATGGTTTATCCAGCGATCATCATCACCACCACCACCACCATCACCATGGCTACTATCATCATGGCCACCATCACCACCACCATCATTAGTAGAGTATGCATAAAATATGTCAAGATTTGACCAGAATGGATTAGAATTAGGGGTGATGTTATAGGAACCTTGAATTTGCACTCGACTAATACCTCTCATTATTTTATTAGTTTCAGGCTAACATTAGACCGACTTTGGACTCAAATTAGATCAAAATTAGATCCGAGTTATTTATTTGTGTGCAAATCTAAGGTTCTTGTAGCAAAATCCTAGAATTAGATTAGGATTGGAGTTTGTTAGGAATATAGGACTATTTTTCAAATTCTCTTTACATTTACGAGTTCGTTTAATGTTGTTTTTTATTTTTTTCTAACTCTTACAAAGCGTTTATTAGTGTTTGGAAACTAATTTTGGAGAAGATTAAAGAGTTTCTAAAATTTGAAAAACAACACCAATATATTAAATTTTGATATTGTGAGAGTGAGAATTGCTGAGTTTTAATAGTTATATAGGTGTAATCATTATTTGGTTTTTTTTTTCTCTTCTTTTGTTGTTATGTTCTCTATGTTGGGACATGTTTTGTATACTTCTCTCTTTTGTACTTTCTTTGCAATAAAATCATCTTTACAGATTAAAAAAATTAAATCAATAAAAATAATTTGCAATGGGCCCTATATAAATTTTGTATGTAAAATAGAGTGTGAATATTTATAGTTTTAAAATTGTTTTAAAAATTTCATCATCTTTTATAAAATTTATATAGAACTTACTGCAAATTAGTTTAATGATTACACCTATATAACTACAACCCTTAATGAAATTTTTTCTTGTAAATATTCATGGCATACCGAAAAATAATTAGGCTTGTGCTGACTTTTATCATATTCTCTTATAAGGTTTTTCTTTTAACTAAAACTCATCTAAATCTGACTTAGAGGTACATTTATTCAGAATAAAAGCTGATTTTGAGATGAAGTTTTATTGGCACTCCTCGCAACTTTGTTGGCAGGCACGCCTCGCAACTTTGTTGGCAGGCACGCCATGAGTGTAGGCTCATCGTGTCATCAATGAGCCCGCGAACAACATGTTTGGTGCCCACAAAGTTTCCCCGGGTTCAACCGTGTACTGCATTGGATTGGACCCACCAATCTTGGGCCAACAATATGTCTTTACACGGCAAAGATCACCTATTTTTAAAGGCAACCCTTGAAATATTATCGGACGGCCCCAAGACATAACAAATCCAAATTCAGGGTAGGGATGCCTACAACCGAGGCCTGCCAGTAAGTTTTTGGAGGGCGCCTATAAAATAACATTTATCCTTAATATCAATGCTGTAGCTGTATTTGGGCTTTTTTGTACAACCCAGACCCACCTAATAATCTCATGGTTGATGGATGTACACCTTGGCAAATACAAATTGAACATCAAATAAATACGAAATTAATTGTACTATTTTCAAACGTGGCAGTAGCAACAGCATTTTGAAGTAGCATATATGAGATTTTGTTTTTAATTGTAAAATTTTTATTTGATGCTGTCACATCAGGAATAACAACAATTTGGTATTTATTTGGGAGGTTAACCCAAAGCAACTAGAAAAAAAAATTAAATTCATAAAAATTCCTAGGGTTTTTTAAAGAAAGATTGGGATCAACCTTTGATGTGTGTGACTTTGTACCAAACTTTCTTGGAAGAGTCCTCCACAATCTTCATTCCGTTCTTGACCATGAACTTGATACCCTTCTCTTTCTTCTTCAATTGCTTCTCCAATTCTGCCATTTGTATTCTCAATAAAACACTCAAACTAAAAAAAAAAAAACTAGAAAAAAAATCTCACAGATTCAATCGGGCATTTGTTGTAGCAGTCTAGGGTTAAGTGTTTTGATAAATAAAATTTATTCTCTTACTGTACAATCAAACTCCCTCTCTACCTCTGTTTTCTCTTCAGTGTCATCTTGTGTTAACTGTTAAGTGAAGAATTCGTTTAATCCATGTTTAACGTGGGTCAATAAGACCCCTCATGTGATTGGTGCGGATTTAAACGGTTAGGACGACGGTAGAGTTGAATGGTTTAGACCCCACCAACACATGGTGGGTTTTTTTTTCTTGACCCAAAATGTGGATCAAACAAAATCGGACTCGTTTTTGAGTTCATCTTGGTTACGTTGACAGTGAAAGGGGAATAAATTATGGGTTTTGAATGAGAGAGAGAGAGAGAGAGAGAGAGAGAGAGAGAGGAAGGAAGGAATTAAAGTTTGAGATTTGCAGAGGATGATGGCGATGACGATGGCATGGAGAATGGGTTTTTGGATGGCAAAGATGGTGTGGAAGGGTTTTTGTGGTTTGATTTCTTCTTGTCTTACAGTAGCTGATGAAATTGCTCGTTCTATTAGAACTGGGGATATGCTTCCTTTTCATGTTATTGGCTAATTAATTGATTCATCCATCATCATATTTAGTTTTTTTTTTTCCGAGTTTTAATTGGTTGTTTATTTATGATTCTCCCATGTTAATTTTAATTTTGAGTTTTGGGTTTTACGTTGATTACAGAATAATATTGATGGCCAAGTATGGAAATTCGTTTTGAAATTATTTATTTTATTTTTATTTTTGAAATAATTGGGCAATTCTACATTGGCCATGGTATGGCTGAGGAAGTGTAATGAGCTCTTGCACACACATTTTCCTCAGGGGCAAGTTCGAACCAAGGGTTCATATATCACCGAATGGCTCGACTATAGGTTGGATTAAGTATTCGTCGCGTTGAATACTGGTAGATGATAGTTGGGCTATCAATGGGCCATTATCGTTAGAGCGGGCTGTGGACTTCAATTTTAGAAGTATGATTGAATGTTATAATGCTATATTGACTATAAGATTGGTAATGGGTATATGATCAGCTTTTGAGCATATTTTTCTTACAAGCCGATTTAAGAGGCAAGTTCTTTCTACCCAAGGGTTCATATCTATATTTTTTTTTTTTTTCCTCTTTAGGTAAGTCAACCTCGTGAGAACCATCATTCTGGCTAGGATTTTAATTCTAGAAAAGCTAAATTATTGAATTGATGAGCTTTTTGGGAGGATGGTGTACGAAGAAATCTTATAAATTATTGAATTGATGAGCTGGGAGGATGGTGGAGGAAGAAATCTTATAATACAAAATTAACTTTTAGATCATTTATATTTGATTTTCTCTCCAATTTAAGTGTAAAATAGTAAAAGAGATTTTTCCTTGAAAAAGTAAAAAAATTATGGAGAGTGCAGTTTTAAATTGAAGTCCACAACCCACCTACTTAACAAAGAAAAGGAGTCAAATACTTGGACTAATCTAAAAATGTTTAATGTGTGCTAATATTATTGTAGGACTCATAAAAATATGATCCAAGGGTGTGAGGGGCCCTCCAATGTGTGCTAATAAAATGGTCGATATGCAAATTATGTAACTTTTTATCGGGTTATAAATTTTAGAATGAAGTGATTTTTCGCGAGGATGATCTATAAGGTGAATATGTGCTCTTCACTAAAAGTTAACCCTTGAATCATCTTCATATAGGACCTGTAACACATTGGGTATTTTTAGATTGGGCGAAGTATCCATTTCTTTTAAAAATTCCTACAATAATAAACTGCTTTTCAATCTGATTAGCTCAATCTTTAGTGGACCAACCAGCCTAGAAATCAGCTTCATCCATTTGATGATAATATCTCCAATGTTAATATGAATGTGGTAAAAATGACCGAAACGTAAGATAAATAAACATTTGCTCTAAAAAAATCTTCTCTAATAACTGACACGTAAGGTAAATAATCATTTTCCCTGTTTGGTTTTACATTAGGGTTTAAGACTTGGGGGGTTCTGGTTTTGGTTTTGGGTTGTGCTTATTGAATTTGGTATCATTTGATTAAATTTACCATTCATTGTAATGAGAATTATTTGAAAAACTAAAGGTGCAAATTAAGAACAGTTGCAGACGAACGTCTAACAACCCACAATGGACAATACTATGCAAATTGGAACAAACCTGATTTTGGTGCTATTCAATTGGGACCGAAGGGTTTGGTGACCGAACCCAAATCGAATTGATGTGGAATCCATTTGGATGGATCAAAGGGTAGAAATTTGGTGAGAATATTCTCCTCATCATCATGTACATCATCTTCACAAAAAATCAGTTAATTCTAAGTTCTCTAGCCCCATCAAGAAATGATTAAAATGTTTACCGTTGGTTAAAGCCAACTTTTAAAATGGGCTAATTTCTTGTGAGGATGATCTCTAAGGTGAGGTGAATATCCTCACAAAAAATTAGACCTTGGATCATTCCGCGTGGGGCCCTTATAATGCAGGGATTTAATAGGAGCTTTTTAAGACCCGAGGTCAAGTATCCCCTCCTTTGCCCAAATTACAATGACAAGGCGGAAATACACCATTGGTCCGTTATGTTTTTTTTTTTTGTTGGATAGAAGGATATATTGGCCAAATTTCAATGACGTACAAGGCATAAGTACATCATTGATTGCTAGCAAATAGGTCACCACCACTGACAAAAAGAGGTCGTCATCATAAACGAATAGAAGGCTCCAACATATTACATGGTTCAAATTTAATAGAAAACCATAGCCAAGAAGATTTGAACCTAGACCTCTTAAGTAGGAGGGGTGCACAACCACTAGGCCAAAAACCCATATGCGTCCCATTATATTGGAACTGATCCGATTCAAAACCCTTTTACATCATAAGGGAGTGCCAATAAAATTATGGCCTGCCAACAACAACAACAAAAAATGTATTTGGTGGGAGGTGCCTACAACAAGGGCCTGCCAGCAACAAGGTTTTAATTGGCGCCCTTAAAATTCGAAGTGGATAATAAACACATTAATTTCACACAAGTCCACAAGTAGAGCCGGTAATTGGACCTAGGCCCGTTTATTAGTGGGCCTTGTTTATGGAGAAAAAGGGTTTTACTTAAACCGGTAAACGGCATTATCAAGTAATTAGTAGTTGACAGGTACTTCATTCTTATCCGATCCCGTCTGAAGGAATCGGCTCTCGAATCTTCTTTGCATCTCTTTTTCACTCATATATCTCAGTAACAAAATAACACAATAGTCCCTCAACAATAACCGTTAGATAAAACCTAACGACACTTTTCTAATAATCCAACCACTCTCGTCACACATCCACCTTACCTATCTTACACCGCGTTACATAATATCATAACTGTCGGTAAAAAAGCCTGCTTTGTAACTGTTAAATAAATAAACAAAAATTTCGGTTGGACGGGATTCAGATTAGTTGACATTTCTCTTTCTTTCTCTCTCTACTTTCTCTCTCTAGTCTCTCTCTATCTCTCTTCTTTGCTTCTTGCAGTCTCGAGTCTCGACGGTGATCTTGATTTTTGCCCTAATTTCTCAATTCGTCTGATCAAAAAGCTTCTTGAAAATCTTCGTTTTTGCTTGAAATGGAGATGGTAATGGAGGATTCACGTTCATATGTCGCTTTTTCATACATTCGTGAGTTGATTACAGGAAGACAACGATGGATACGGTCATCTCCGGAGGGTTTTACTATAAGTAAACCGGGAAATTGTCGATTAATAGCTTTCTAAACGTTCAGTTTGGATTCTTTTAGGGTTTCTTGGCTTCAATACATATTCTTGCGGCTCGTTTCTTCGGTAAGCGGAAGGGTTTAACTTTTCTTTTTCTTCTTTAAAGATTTGGGGATTTAGCAAGATTTCGTTCGTTTGAGAAGTAATTACAGAAAGAAGTAGAAGATTTTACTGTAATTTCTGTCAAGAACACTGTCAATATCGTTCGATTTAGGGTTAACTCTCCTGTTTTCGTTTCTTTTTTTTCGTTCTCGTTTTGGGCGATTTGACTGTTTGAGAGTATTCTAGGGTTTACTTTGTTTCTTGGAAACATTTGGAAAGGTTGGAAGTAACGGAGCGGATTTCGAGGTTTCTTGTTGTTTGAATTAAAGAGCGGGAAGATTTAAATGGCGGGAAGAAAAGAATTAGGGTTTCCAAAAACAAGTGCTTGCAGTTTGAGAGAGTTAGCGGCGAAGACAACTCTTAGGAATGTCAAATTACAAGGTCACACTTATGTCGATTTGAGGGAAAATGGGAAAAAATTCATATTTTACTGTACTCTGTGTCGTGCCCCCTGTTACAATGACTCTTCATTGTTCGATCACCTAAAGGGAAATCTTCACGCCGAAAGGTACGCTGCTGCTAAAGTTACACTTATGGGTCCTAATCCATTTCCTTTTAATGATGGGGTTTTTTTCTTTCATGATTCTTCTGAGCAAGATAAGCCGGTAGCTATTTCGGGTTCTAACCAAGATAGGTTCTTGAACACTGACGATAACAGTGGCAAACTTGCTGTTGTTAGTCATACTGGTAAACCTTTAAATACTATGGATGATGGTGGTAACAAGAATTTGGGTTCTGGTGACCATAGTTTGAATGCTGATGACAGTAACAATTACATTGTAATTCCAAGAGTTGTATGTGATGGTGAAATCTCTGATTTAGAGGTTAAGTTTGTTGGGTTTGGAGAAATTGCAGCAAGAATTTGTGAGGATGATAAGAGCCCTAATGGTAGTATTAGTAGCATATGGTGTGCTTGGTTGGGTAAAGAAAATTCACAGGATGGGAATGTCATTCCAGATTATGATTTCGGTATTGTAACTTTCTCGTATAATTGCAGTTTAGGAAGATCAGGGATATCAGATGATTCAAGGCCAATGCTCACTGGTGGTCCGTACTCAGAAACTGAGAATGTTGAAGGCGCTAAAAAGAAAAGAAAGAAATCATTTTCTGACCCTGAGGATATCAGTGAATCTTTGAGCAAAAAACGTGTTTCTTTTGGGGAAGATCATCTGAATACTACCAAACACACTTCAACTTTAGCACTAGATCAGTGTGGTGAACAGACTCGGGATGAAAAGATTATATTGAGCAAGACTGTTAGACGGGATATGAGGCGGCAACAACAGCTTGAGGCTGATAGAATGTGTGATATCTGTCAACAGAAAATACTTGCAGGAAAGGATGTTTCGACTCTGTTGAATATGAAGACTGGACAACTTGCTTGTAGCAGTAGGAATAAGAACGGGGTAAAACAAGAAACTCTTTGATGTTATTTTGCTTTATCATTATGTATTTTCCTTGAACTCTTATTAGCTTATCAGTTCCTTGTTAAGGCTTAGTTTATTTAGTTAGTAACATATTGTTTTTAACCATGTAGGCATTTCATGTATTTCACACTTCCTGCCTCATACATTGGATTCTGTTCTGTGAATTTCAAATGTGGTCGAACCAGTTAGATAGTCCAAAAATGACATTAGTTCGTCCAAAAATAAAAAATGGGTCAGAGAGAAAGGGCAGAGCCAAGCGAAGTGAAAAGCACATGGATGATTTGATTATTGCTACAATGAAGCCGATATCTTCTGTGTTCTGCCCTGAATGCCAGGGTACCGGTATACATATTGAAGAGAAGCTGGAGGAGCCAACTGTCTTTCTTTCTGAGGTTTGCATGTGACAAATCAAATTCCTAGTTTCCTGGATTATTTGTAATGAGTAACCCTTATAGTTTTGTTCCAATTTCTATTGTTCAAAGGTCACATTGATGTACTAAGCCTCACTTTAATTTTTCAGATGTTCAAATATAAGATAAAAGTAAGTGAAGGACACAGAGCATGGATGAAGGGTCCTGAAATTTTAGAGAATTGCTCCACAGGTCTTCGTTTCTCTAGTCAATCAGACAAAGCAGTTGAGGTTTGCTTGCTCCTGGGATCCTGATTCTTTTTCCTTATTCGGAAATAACAATCATGAATATAATTTTTTTTCCTTACGTTTGATCATCTGCAGGACATTGTGAAACGTTTGAAGTTGCTGCATTTCTATAGAGCTGATGTGTAGATGTCCATACAAAGCTTCTCAACACCACATAAGAGGGTTGTTTCTTACTGGGCATGTAAAGTGTTTCTTACCACCTTTTGTACAAGTATGTGCATGTTCTCATGAGTAATATCCTAGGTTATATCATAGACATCGATTTGGAGTCCCACAATGTACATTCCTGCTGTCTAACAGAGGTGCTAGCTTAGTTACTTGGATGAAATTTGTCCAGATTGTAAATGAATTGATGGTAGATTTGACTGCTAAACATGAAGTTGACATTGATTCTCTTTACTAACTTTTACTTCTCATAAAATTGTGTACTTGGATGAAATTTGTTCAGAGTGTAAATGAATTGATGTTAGATTTGAATGGAAAAACTGAAGTTTACACCGATTCTCTTTACTGACTTCTACTTCTCATGAAATTGTGTACTTGGATGAAACCTGTTTAGACTGTAAATGAATTGATGGTAGTTTTGACTACTAAAACCGAATGACCTTTGTGCAGAGTGTGAATGAATTGATGGTAGATTTGACTACTAAAACTGCAGTTTACACTGATTATCTTTACTGACACTTCTACTTAATCACGAAATTTGATGGTAGCAAATGAATGCTATTTGGATCTACCTTGTAAAGAGGGATGCTATTTGAAGGACCCTAATGAAATCCTCAACATTAATAGTAAGAGTTGGAAATTAGGGCATTGAGCCAAATCTATAACTTCTGTGGAGTAGAAAACTGCCGACGACCACTTGCTAGAGTGGTTGGAAGTATGGGTTTCCGACTTTCCGCAGTCTAGGTCTTGGTACGTGGGATTCTTCTTTAAATAACAATCTAGTTCAAAAAATTAAGAAAAGAAAACTCTTTATTTTGGTGTAGAAGTAGTAGTGAAGAACATACAGATATAGTATGCTAATCCTGACCAAAAAGAAAAAAAAAATGGATGAAAAGGGTGTGGTAGATGCAAAAATATATGATGAAGTGTAAGAACCAATTCAATTAGACAAGAAGAAAGAGAAGTTTTGCTTTGGATCTCAGTGTATTATATATCCTTCTTCATGGGAATTGCAGAAAGATAACGCAGTTACACATTCACATCATGGATCCAAAGACGGTAAGTAGACTACAAACAGAAATAGAAAGTCATCAGGACAAATCACCATCTTAGAGAGCTAAATACAAATCATGCTAACAGAAATCTATTTCGGCACCTAACACACTTTTTAGGGTTTGCTTTCTTTGAGGATAGCTCTCTCTATATATCTCTCTCTATTTATAGAGAGGGGTAGGCGTTTTGGGTACTAGGGGTATTTTAAATGTTAAACTAAAAAAATGGAAAGAACTCCAGGGCTTACATGGCATCCTTTAAACTAACAAAACAAGATTTAAAAAAAAAAAAAAAAAGACCTTGTACATTGCACTTTTTAAGACTCACCCTTGAAGAATACAAAGAAGGCTGATCAAAATTTGTTCGTTCCAAATTCAAAAAACTTGATCAGATCAAATGACAATTCCTTCTTATAAATCATTCCCCCCTAGCCATTCGATCAATAGAATCCTTGTTGAGTCAAATATAATAATAACAGGTAGAGATTTTGTGCGAAACGTTCAAAGGTCATTTATAAAAGTTAAAGATGCACATAAGCCCCAGCGTGCTCCTCCAAGCTGCAGCCTGGGTTGGCTGCAGCTGCCGGTGTGGTAAAATTGTAGATCACACACAAGTATTGTATTTTGCAGAGAGAGAGAGAGCGGCACGATTTGGGTGTTGCTCACCCAGGAGCTCACTGCAGCGAGGGTAGCTACATCTGCCGGTGCAATCAAATTGTGGACCACACAAGTTGTGTGGTTTAAATTTTATTTTATTTTTTGGGAAGGACTAGCGAGGTCAAGAGAATCCCAACCGAAGCGTAAAACAAATAAAAAGCAAAACAAAGCCAATGCCAATAGTACAAAGAAAAACAAGGCATTAGCCTATAGTACTATAGGCATTAGCCTTGTTTTGCTTTTGTTTGTTTTTCTTTGTTTTTGTTGGGATTCCTTTAACACCGATCATCCTTTCTGAAAAATATTATAGACCACAAAAGATTTTTGTTTAGTGGAGAACTGCACTCCACTTCGTTTCACTTAATCATGGTTTCCTGACCTGGTCGAGTCGTGTCTAACTCGACCGATTTGGATCGGACTCGGTCACCACCTAGCTACTATCCACTACCAAGCTCGACACGTTATGAATTCGATGTGACTCGGTTTTGACTCGAGTGACTCAGCCTTGATTCGCTTGACTCGGTTGGTTTGATTTGGATCTATTATTTTTCTTTTCTTTTTCACATTTTTGGCTCGTCTTTGACTCAGGACTGACTCGGTTGACTTGTCCGGTTCGACTCGGCCGACTCGAGTCTATTTCCTTTTTCTTTATTTTTTATATATTTTTTAGTTCATTAGTGACTCGGACTGACTTGGTGGTGACTCGAGTTCAGACTCAGACTCGGTCACCACAGAATCACCCCACCGAATCCAAATCGGCGAACTTGGCACTTTACACCTCTCCTCTCTCTCCACAGTAATTGTGTGGTTTACAATTTTACCTTCGTGCTATCATGGAACAATGTGTAGACTCCGAGCGTAAAGATTTGCAATTTGACCACAAGATTTCTATCTCACGCTGTACAGCGTGCCCTATCACAATGGTAGATGGTATATTTGTACGAAACAGTCTTTGCATGACGTACATGAAAATAAAATTTTGATAAATTATCAATGCGAGGAGAGAGGGCAGCCACCATTTCACCCTTGGAGGGAATTAGGATAAGTGGATAAAAAAACATGGGTATTTTTTGTAACCCTTAGAAATAAGAAATTTCTGAGGAGGCACTTGTAAATAAAGTTGCTACAGTGGGGAACATGGAAAACTGTTTGAGGTAGGGTGGAGGTTTCCTCTTTTTTGTTATACAACTTGTTTGGTGTCTGCAATTAATATAGCTTTTGTGGACTTTATGACCTGAAATTCATCGAAATGGTAGGACCCAGAGTGGCCTACGCTGCACTTTCCACTTTTCCAGCCCCTTCTAATTTAATATAGAAGCCATTGTGCTTTGCCTCTTCCTTAAGTTAGATTTGTTCTTCATGTCAAGTTTGTTTGTTACATCTTTCTTTAGATCTAGATGATTTAAGTACTGATTTTGATCAAAAGAAGGTCTCATTAAAAAAAAAATAACAACCCTTTGTTCCCTTTTCGTGTGGACATCGTAAGAAAGTGTAAGTAAAGTGTAAGAATAAGATGAAATCATGCAAGGAAAGTGATTCTTATTTGTACAAATGGTACTTCAAGCTTGGAACGAGCATGAAAAAATTAAGAACCACCTGTCTTTTGAGTAGTTCTGTCGAATAGATTGCTCAAGATCTTTGGTCTTTACCCAACCCCAATGAAAAAAATTGGATAACTTCTTGTGAATTCGTTGAAAATGATTCTGATTTAGTTCATTGGATGGAACATATAAAAATCTGTTTGGAAATACTATGCCAATTCGTGAGTGAGGCATGCATATTCTTCCTCTTTAGGGGCACTTAGGCTTTCAAAATTGGTGAATATGGAAGGACACATGTGGAGGCATCTAGAGACGACTCAAATTGAGGCAAATAATTTAAGTTGTTTATAAACCTCATTAATAATAATAGAGATGTGGGGTGTGTAGCATTAGGGGGTATTATTATAACTTTTATTATGGGTAATTAATAAAACAAAAAACACTAGGGTTTGTCTTCCTCAACTTTAGGTAGCCGATCCATATAATATTGAATATATAGAAGATACAAACTTGATAACCAAGCAAGATACAAAAGATAAGGAAACTAGAATCCTAGATAAACAAGAAAGGAAAGAAGATGATCTACAAGGATTTACAATATATAAAATACAAAAGTTCCTAAAAGAGAAAACTCTCTCTCTAACCAGAACCGACATAATACTCCCAACGGCCTGATGTGCATGTAGAACTTCAATAGTAATCTTAGTATTTCTAAAATTAATTGTTTGTTATATGAAAGGGGAGATTTGTGCAATTTTAAAGTTGGTTGATTTGTTATTATATATTAGAGGATACTTTACAAATTTTTTAAATTGTTGGAGAATTATTTTTTTTCTAATTTTAATAGGTAATAGGAATGCTTTATTAGTAGAGGATTTTTTTGAAATTTTTAGAAAATGACATTTCTATTTTGTAATTTTGGCAAATCTAGGGTTGAAAACCCACCAAGGGTTAGCACAAATGGTAAACCGTTTCAAGCCAACTGGTTTGGATGCATGTTCAAGTCTCATAAATGCCTTCGACTCATATAATTACATGTATGGTTATTCGGACTAGGTCTGTCCATGCAACTGTAGGATTAATCTCAATCAAAGAATAGAGACACCCATGATTAAAAAAATAAAGAAATAAAAAGACGAGACTAGGGTTAAGAGACGACAAAAATGACCCTATACCATGTTTGACAGCTCAACTTAGTGCACACATAGTCCCTTAGATAATAATCATAAGTGCGAGCCTTCCACACAGTCTGTAATTCGTTCATCATTTCCATAATTTACATGTACCATTTAAGTTATAGGGCAATTTGAAATAATAATGACAACTCAGCTCTGCCCATGCGTAATCTTTTAAATAATAATCAAGACGACCAAAGAGAGTCTTTCTGGACAAGGAAACTATAATTTACTTGTCTGTCTACAAAAACTCATTTCAGTCTTCAAAACTTTGATCTCACCTCTTTAATCTGTCTACATTCCCTTTCTTTCTTTCTCCTAATATTTTTTGTGATCTCTACTTTTGAACCTAAGTTTCTGGTTAGATTTCTGGGCTGAAGATAAAAGAAATCTAAGAATTTTCTTGCTCATACATTGTTTATCTTATCCACCATCTATTGTAAGTAATTAAACCTTTGAAAGTTTTTAATTTTGTTTAATTTCTGCACAAATTTAAGAGTGTCAAATATCAAGAGATGAAAAAGTAGGGTTTAATTTTGATATTTTGGGAGTCTTCTCTTTGGCAGTGACTAGTGAGTTGATCGTCGGTATACTCATTAAAATCTGTGCCTTCAACACAACTTGTAGTTCAACATTTCCAATTTGCAAGTACCATTTAAGTTGCAGGATAGTTTAAAATAATAATGAAAAAAATGTCTTTCCTTGATTTTTAAATAAAAAACTCAAAAGAAAAAGAATCAAGCTTTTCATTAAAAAAATTACCAAACTCCCTCTTTTAGCACATGTTAGCATGTTGATCCCATGCCTTCATCATATGATCTGCATGTTGTTATATGTGCATGCATTGTCATTGAACATGCTTCCAACATTTTTCATTTTTTCTACAGGCTATTGTGGGGTCCACATGAGGCTGATCTAGGGACTAATTTTTTGTGAGAATGTTCTCTTGATCATATAGATCATCATCTCCAAAAATAAGTTCATTCTAAAACTTCTAACCCCATAAAAAATTGACTCTTTTTTTTCATCGTTCATTTTTCACCGTTATTTTTTAATCAACTTCCAATCAATTGTTGATGGGGTTAGAAGTTTTAGAATGGACTGATTTTTTGTGAAGATGATCCACGTGGTGGGAAAAACATCCTCATAAAAACTCAGCCCTTAGATCAACCTCATATGAGTCCCACATGAGCCTGTACATATAACATGTACATATAAGGCTGTAAGCCGATCTATTCTCTTTTTTTAAATGGTATTAGTGATAGATTCTTGTTTTCCAAAAATATAAGAAAATTTCTCATTTCATCTTATGTACATTCACTTGGATAATGCTAAATTTATAGCAAAATTCTACATAATTTCCTACCAAAAGGTAATCCGCCAGTAAAATTATTTTTTACATATCCTCATAATTCACGTCCATCCTAAAATAACATGCATCTATTATAGATTGTGCCTTTGGTAGGAAATTATTAAATATACCATAAATTTAAAATTGTGGGATTAAATAATAGTTGAAGAAATCTTAGCCGTCCATTGTTGTAATAATGGACATCGCTTTCTCACAATTATGTCCGGTCAAACATTTTCTTTCACTTTTCAGTCCGACTCGTCCGACGGTTACACTAAATGACCAAATTACCCTTTCTTGTGAGAGGGACTGAAGTGAGTGAGTCGAAAGAGCGCGAAATGCATTTTATTTTCTTTTTTTTTTGAGATTTTAAAATCTCCTTTTGATTATTTTTTTGATTTAATTTTATATTTGACAACTAAAGAAACCCTATAAATACCTCAATGCATCATCATTTCGTTGCTTTCTCTCTCGTTTCGCTTATTTGGAAATGGAGTTTTAGAGAGAGAAAGTGAGAGCTAGAGAGAGAAAGAATTGCTAATTCTGTTTTCTTTTGTTTGCTATCACAAGTTCCTATTCTAAAAAACCCTAGTACCAAGTAAGCATTTCTTATGGAACTTTTCAGATTTCTGTTGCTTTTTGCTTGAATCGCACTTGAACATTCATTGATCATTGAATATCTTCAGTTATTTCATGGATTCACCTCATTTTGATTCAAATGGCTTTCGATCTAGTTTAATGGATGAACAAGATGAGTTCAATCGACTAATAATACTGAAGATTAAGCATCTTATTGTGATTACGACCTTATTTTGATTATGAATTTGTTCTGCTTTTTCTTCGTTTTGCTTAAATGGATTCTAGTGTTGATGTTGTAAGTTTTAGCTATTTATGCTCTTGAATCGGACTTCAACAGTGTCTGATCCTTAGAGTATGTTCTGTAATTTATGGATTCGCATCATTTTGTTTCAAATGGATTTAGATATAGTTGAATGGAGGAACAAAATGAGTTTAGCTGACTAAAAATATTGAAGATTAATCTCTGATTGTCATTATGACTTTATTTTGATTATGAAGCTGTTCTGCTTTTTCTTCGTTTTGCTTGAATGGATTCTAGTGTTGCCGTTGTAAGTTCTAGTTATTTATGCTCTTGAATCCGATTTCAACGGTGTCTGATCTTTAGAATATCTTTTTTAATTTATGGATTCACATCATTTTGTTTCAAATGGAGTTAGTTATAGTTGAATGGAGGAACACGATTATGAACTTGTTCT
This sequence comes from Macleaya cordata, assembly GCA_002174775.1. Classification (NCBI taxonomy): domain Eukaryota; kingdom Viridiplantae; phylum Streptophyta; class Magnoliopsida; order Ranunculales; family Papaveraceae; genus Macleaya; species Macleaya cordata. The sequence continues at coordinate 995,521 of MVGT01004291.1, forward strand.
GCTTTTTCTTCTTCTTTTTGCTTAAAATAGATTCTAGTGTTGCTGTTGTAAGCCTTAGTTATTTATTTCTTGATTGGATTTGAAAATGGAGATGAGTAATTATTTGGATCATTTTTATTATTTTGCCAATCAGAAAAATTGTCAGATTAGTGTGTCAGTTATGACTTAATGATCAGAGATTTGAAGATATTCAGATTATCGATCAAAAAAAATCTAAGCTCACCAACAATACCGAAGATTATGATGAAGAAGTTATTTTAGTTATGAATTTGTTATAGTCTTTCTTTGTTTTCTTTAAATAGATTCAAGTGCCGCTATTGTAAGCTTTAGTTATTTATGCACATACTTTAATCTTTTGATTGATTTTGAGAATGGAGATGAGTAATTACTAGGATTATTTTTCTTATTCTACTGATGAAATATATATATTCGGATTATTTTGCTGGTTTATGATTAAATGATCAGAGTTTTTGAAGATATTTTGCTGTTTTATTTGATTTTATGCAGTAGAGATTGTTTATATATGAGCCCTAGCTGTAGTTTATTCCATTATTAAGAATGTTGCATGTGTCATACGCTTATCTTCCCTCTGTTTATGTTTGTTGATTAACTTTAACTGCTTTTAACTTTCGTACTAAGATTGTGTTCCTCTTTTTTTGTGAAGAATATCTGAAATGGAAGCATCTACTTCCCGTAGTTTGGAGTATGAGGATGGGGAAAGGAAGGTCTTAGAAGGATTAATTGATGCCTTCGGCTCGACATTTTCTCTCAGGGAGATCGCCTCTGCTTTCTGCAAGGCTCGGCGTGATCCAGATCTAGCAGCAGAGATTCTATATGATTCTCAAGGGAATGCCTCTTCCTCTAGTGCACCTATCTCTCATGTATCCGAAAGTGAGACACAGGGTGGATTGTCATGCGAACCGTTTTCTGAGAGTATTTCTTACAAGTCAAGTCGTGCAGATAAAAATGGTAAAGCATCAAAACCAAAAAAGCATTCTGTTTCAATGGGTACAGTTTCAGGTGTTCTTGGGAAAGGGTATGCTAAGCCTACAACATCAGCAAATGAAGCCTGCAGAACAACCAAACCATTGAAATTGGATCTGAGGGATTTGCCAATTGCTGGTGGAGATGTCTCATCAGATTCTGCGGTGAAGAATGACCATATGCACAAGGATATTGAGGACTTCCTGTTTAAAATGCTTGGAAATGGGTTTCAGCTTGACATGGATATGATTCGAGAAGTTCTGGGTAAACAAATTATCTTAGCATTTTTTTTCCTTGGTCTCCGCTGCTTCTTAATTTTCCTGTTTGCCTTAACCATGACTTCATGGGGAAGTTGTTTTGTTATCAAATGCAGGTTTATAATTTAGTTGAGCCCCAAATTAAGTACTTGGTCTTTCAGCTGCCCCTTTTCTATATTTACTTTTCCTCTTTAGTGTAATTGTAGAATGCACCTTCTATGTTCTTGTAAGTAATTTAAGTGTCATATAGCTCATCATTGACAGCAGTGTGTGACTTGTGTCTAAAGTATAATGTAAACAGTTGATAGATGCAGCCAGATGTTTGTATCTTCTATTTCCAGTGCTCGTGGTTTTTGTCGCTTCTATAGAATCGATGACAATTTTTAAATGTATATCCTAAATCAAGGAGTTGCTTGTTAGTTGGGATTGAGTAGACAATGTAAGATAGTTTGAAACGAACATGTTTTAGATAACAAATAGCTTCTGAAGTAGTGAGAGATCATGTTGGAAGTACTGGAATGAGTAGCTTAAATTTTTATCAAAATAAAGAACCTGAAAATCATTCTAGGTATATATTGTCAAGATCCCTAGTTACAGAGATCTGAGAATTGTTTGAAGAGGAGTTCCCTTTCAACTTTGCTTTACCTCTTAATGGCATGATCCCCTGGTGATATGTTTGAGATTAATTGGTATTCTTGTTAACTTGAATGGAGGGGAATCTTAAAAGACAAATTAAATCCATACCTTAGGGCAACTAAAGCTGTAGAATGACTGAATGACAAAGTCAGATATGACATGTTGGGAACTTGGGATATGCAAAAGTAGAATCCTGTCCGTAGTATATTAGTGTAAGTTTCAGTTTAATCCTGGAAAGATAGAACTCCAGGCTTCTTTCTGTGGAGAACATCTAGACTTGGAAAGCTCGTGAAGCTCTTATTGATTTAAAAACTTTGTCGGTTAAGCTAGTCAGAAAATAGATTTACTTTTCAATTGTATTCAAATTTTTTGGAAACTCAAGTGGATGTTGAGAAAGATATTTTGCGCTTCCAACCTAGTCTCATTAACTATCTCAATGGATTACATTAACTACAAATTCTTCATATCCCTTTTCACTTCCCTGTATAGACTGTATGGTGACCTTGCTGAGTTCTATAAAGGGTTTCTTTGATCTCCAAGGGATAGTCAAAATAAATCCCTTGGGCTTTCTTACTGTCTTTTTTATGCATGATGTACGTCAAACATTAGTAACATCACCTGTCACAGGAAATCAGTTAATGTCTAATTAACTTACTTTTAATATAACATCAGTTTTGTTCCTTGTATGCTACAGAAGCATCTTTTTGTTTAGTTTTAATTGTTATTTAAAAACGAGAACACTTTGTTATATATGTCTTAATCATTATATTGTACTTATTTTTACCTTTTGTGTCTCATGTGTCAGATGCATCTTCATATCTGTAATGGCGTAACTTCCTGCATAGTACACTTGCATAGTTGCATATATTATATGTTTTTAATCAGCTATTAAATTGGATTTGCAGGTTGTTGTGGGTACGATGCAAAAGAGGTGTAGTACCTATCCCCTTTATTAACAGGGTTTCTTTTGCTTTGCTTGACAATTGATCTTTCTCTGCTTCCATGTCTAATATGTTATTTGAGCTCCATCAAACTATCTAATATAATTTAATTGTTTTCTGTTTCCTGTTAATGGGAAAAACTGTCAAGACAGAATCTCTATAGATTATGGGTTTGTGATATACTATTTAGTTTATATTTCCAGGTCAGAAGTTAGAGGATATAGCTAGGTAGAGTAGATAATCAAGATTAGAGGAAGGCAAGAACTATATCCAAGTCAATTCTCCGAGCAATAATAGATGAAAAGATCTGTTTGAAGAAAAAAAGAAAGAAAGAAATGTGGAAACAGTCAAGTAGATGAAGAGTAAAAACCAATGCATCTAACCTAAACTAGTTAAAACTAGTGGGCTGGCAGGTGCATCTTTACGTGTATGTTGTATTTATAAAGTAATCTGTGAAAGTGATCTACACAGTAGATTTTCTTTTGTTCTTGGTAAAAATTGAAGCAAACTGTGGGAAGAGGGAATAGGAGTTATTGTCTGTTTAATGTTAGAGTTATTTAGCAACTGACATTAAGTAATACTATATGACGTTTAGAAAAAGAATTTACAATGTTTATTATATAGTTTGCTTATGAGAACTTATAAGAACGGCAATTTTGGAAGTTTTACAAACTGACCATACCGTCACTTGTAAGTCCGTAGTACTAACTTCATTTAATATTCTGTTGATATTTTTACTGGTAATACTTTTTGGTCTTGGATCATTGAGTGAAACTTTGACTTTCATTGTAGCGTCATTTGGATATTGCATCTTCTGAAGTTGCAACATCTTTCTATTATCACCCACTACCAAATAAGAGCTATCCTTTCATCTTGATTTATGAATATTCTGTGTAGATAAGTGTCTCTGACATTCATGGTTTCACTTTTTTGGCCAATCTATGAATTATGAAGAGTTTAAAAAAAATACATATTGTTCACATGTTCTGATGGTGTGTTTTCTTTTTCATTTCCTCATCTTTTAATCTTATACAATGTGTCATCAAGTTAGTTGTCTTTTCAAATTTATAGTTTTCTTTTGCAATGCAGAGCATGGAAAAATTAATGATTCTATCAGCATCGACTTTGAAAAATAGTGAAGACATTGTTGCTGGTTCTACCAGAAAGGTAAATTTGCTAGACTTTAGTCTTTAAGAACCATGACCATGGTGATGATTTATGTTTTTTGTTCAGTACAAAGTCCTTGTGAGGCAATCTAGGTCAACAGGGAACTTGGTGAGTTTTTTTCCCTAATAGCGTGAGAAGTGTTATTCACATGTATTTAAGTCTTCTTGGGCAGTGTAACTTGTACAATGCAGAAGAAACTCTAAAATCAGGAAATCTTAGCTTTATCCATGACTTGGTTAGTTGTTGCGCAGCTTTGAGATGGAACATGTTCAATCTCATTCAGAGCTTCTTAATTCTTTAGCAAAGGGATATATTCTAACAGTTTTTAATTTTTTAAATATAGTGGAATAGAGAATCCTTTGTATCTTTAATGTAGCTTCAGCTTGCTTCCCATCTTTTTTAACCTCTTGTCCTTATCTCTATTTTCATGTTTCGGTTTTGAATTCTTCTATGATTAACTTTAGAACAGAAAAGTTTTGGCCTATTTGAAAATTTTGAGAATATATGGAACAGTTGTAGAAGTTATAGAAGTATTGTGTAAGCATCCATTTACATTTTAGGAAATGATGAAACAAGCATGAGTCTATGATTTCTATATAGGGTCAGAAAAGTAAGATAAATAGCGTTTCGCACTGGCCAGTACAAAATAGATATCCTATACTTGTGACTTGTGAGAACGACCCCCTTTTCCCTCCACCATCCATCACTCTCCAAAAAGAAAAAGAACAAGCTGGAGTGCTCTTTAAGAGTGCTCCTAAACTTGAGAATGTCGTACGCAAATATTCCTCATTCTGTGGCACATGACATCCATACCTTGTCAAGAATCTATTTTTGCATGATAGACAACAATATACTGAAATTAGAGCATAATGGCCCTATTTTCTGATGGAGAGAAGAAAGTATGATTAGCTCCTCAGGAAACTAACCTGCAAACATTATTTAGATAACGTGAAATAATTAGTAAAAACTTATTTAATATTATAGCACCTCAACTGTTACACATACATTTGTAATTCTTTGACATATTGAGACTAAATTTACGTGCTATACTCTTAAAACCATATATACATTCCCTTGTCATCTTAAGGTTCTTCTTCTTTCCTCTTTTGTATTTAAATTTAATTTAAAACTAAGTTACATGTGCGGGCTTGTATTTCTGGTTGTATCATATCGGTGCTCAGTTTTTCAAATATCATTCTTGATAGGGTTCAAAACCAAAATAATTTGGTTGAAATAAATATCTGTCAAAATTAAACGTAGCTTGATTAGTTTATATTCATCTTTTTGAGAAGTGATATTATCTTTCAGTAAGTTATGGACCCATGAGGTCTATATTCCACAGCACTGTGGCTTTTATATGGAAACGAGTTCAGATGGTCTAATAGTATTTTCTTTTGCCTTATGTGCTCCTGAAAGTACAAGCAATCATACTTGGTCTTCTTATTAGAGTTTATCCACAGTTTGCAGATGAATATCCAAAATCAAAATCTCCCTTTTCTCAAGAAAACTCAGAACATATGGATTTGCCTCGGAGGTATGTTTGTCCCATTAGCTTAAGAGTCTTCTTAACTTATGGTGCGGAGGTACTGGATATTCCTATTAGAGTGATATCAAATGAGCAAGTTTCCTAAATGTTTCGTAAAATTCTTTCAGTTCACATTAATATACAAATGGAGCTAAATTTGAACACATGGAACTGAATTAACTTGCAGAGACAGAGAGAGATATGATCTTCAAAGGGAAGTGTTATCATCACTATTCAGTGTCCCAGGGAGGGTTGAGGAGATACCTAAAAAAAATCGCCCAATACGGACCGTGAAGCCAAGGCCAGGACGAACAGTGGTATCTGAACCTCTAGAAGACACTATAGAGCATTCAAATGGCCCCGTGGAACCACAAGAAGATAGCGAGGACGGTACAAACTTTGATCTAAAATAAATATTGTTTTCTTGGATATTGTACATACATCTTGCAGAAAGCACAATAGTTTTGGCACTACTCATATAAGAACTATGAAGGTTGACATTTATTCTTTGGATCTTCTATCCGTTTCAAATCTTAAATTGTCTTTTTTAGCTCTCTAAGTATTAAGCTACTTTTAGTTGCAATTCAATTCCTCTATTTGAAGCACAGGTATTCCAGTAGGAGAAATATCTTCAGAAACTCTATGACTCTTTTCTTTTTGTCAGAACACTCTGAATTCTAACTAACACCAAAGCTTAAAGACCAAAATGGAATACTCTATTTTAGAATCCTCTTATAAGAACTTGTAAGAAAATATAACTTAAAAGGTTATCATTTGACTTAAAAACTACGTAGCTGTTCATCTAACAATCTAAGTCTAACCTTAATGATTACCTCCAAATCCTGTCATTTATAGCATAATAGCCATTCGTTCAAGTATGGATTATAATATCAAATTTTCAGTAACATTTGAGTTTGTAGCATATTTTAAATAACTCTCATTGTTTTGCTAACTTCTGAAATTTTCCATTATTAAAATCATGTAGAAGAGGAGGAAGACAGCTACCGGGTCCTTCGTAGGGCTACAAAGGAGCACTGGGTCACAATGAAGGAATATTTTAAATCCGTAAGTAGCAAATTCAAAAATCTCATTTCCGTTGCCATTTTTTGTTCAATCTTGCATGCATTGCATGTCTAGTGTTATAAAAAGATACATCATGATTGCGTCCTTCAAGTAGATTATGAATATTGACTCCATTAGGTCGCTCGCAGGCATTTGATGCATTTGCTAATGGAGATCGTGCCCTGGCTGACGAACTCCTAAAACAGGTACTTTTTCTCTTTTCTTCTTGGTTGTACTGCTATAGAGTGCATGAAATTAGTGAACTGATTCATTTGGACCCTACTGAGGAAATGAACCTTTTACTGAGATAATTAGAGCAAGAATTCACAATTGAATTTAACGTGAACAATTTTGGATGTCTAGGGACAATATTTCAACCAAAAAGCCCGAGAAGCGGATGAAAGATCTTCTCAATTGATTCTCGAACGCAGGTTGGTGCTCTGGGTTCTTAACTTCCATTTCCTTCCACTCTTAATTACTTTGTAGAATGGTGACAAGACCATTCCAATATGTTAAATTCTTTGCAGGAAAGAGAACCATGATGTAGTGACTGTTGATTTGCATGACCATGGTACGAAGGAGGCAATTCGTACTCTCAAATTTTATCTTGGTACCCTTTCTGGCATCCCTTGTAAGTAACTAATTCCCACACTTTAGTTTATTATTGAATTGATTTATGTGGCATGAATCTAATACCTTGCTTTCATCAGCTCAATACCTTAAGCTTATCATTGGTGATGCTAAAGATGCCAAAAAGAATTCTCGAAGAACTAAGGTAAGAGCCATTAGTTCAGCTAATACAATTAAAAATTTCTTGTTTGATATATCATGGAGCTGATTTATAAATGTTTGGCAAAATAAAATCTTCTGTTATTTTTGTTATTTACTTTTTATTTTTGCCATATTTTCTTTTTTGTTCTCCATAAAAACTATACATCACCCCCTATACAAAATCCTCAAAATAAATTATACAGACTGGATTTCTGAAGTGTAATCTTTTGATCTGGGGAAGAATATCAAAAGAATACCTGAAAATACCAAAAGTTTTGAATTCTTTTCTAACAGGTACTAGAGCTTTTGGAGAAGGAATCCATTAAATGGACTGAAGAAGGGAATCCAGGGACAATATTGATCCAACTTGATGATATCAATCCAGAAGATTTGAGTTTTAATGGAGAAAGATCAAGAAATGGTGAATAAGGTCTTTAGAACTGGACAGAGAGGAGGGTTAAGAAACGCCTTGGTAAGAAGGTCGGTATTTTTGAATTTTTGGAGTATAATCAACTAAATCAGAAAAATGAACCAGCCAGTATCTCTCAAAATGAGATCATGGCAATTTTTTTCTATTTCGGAAGTTCACTCTCGATTTTTTTTGGCCAGATTTTAATAGATATGAAAGAAGGTATAGATAAAAAAAAAATCAATCAAATAGGAGAAAAGAGAGTTTTTTTATATATAGAATCTGGATCTAATGAATTCAACAGGTCCAGCATAAATGAACAGACATTGCCATTTTCTTTTCCTTTTTTTTTTTTTGCCTTTAAAGTTGTTGCCATTAATCAGAATGTTGTATAAAGAATGATTAGTTTGATGATTCTTATCTTCAAATTGATATGAGATCTCCATTTCTCTCTCTTTTTCCTTTTTATCTGTTTTATGGCGACAAGTCATGAAAGAATTGCTTTTGCAGAAGAAATGTGGCCATTGATGATCAATTAGATCTTGATATCCTTCATGTTGATTGTTCTTCATAGTTGAAATTTCATTTCTTCAAATGTTTTTCTTAAATATATTTGTAGTGACTTGCAGTGGATTTTGATCTACCGAGGAGGTCGATGCTGAATACCAACCTGCTGATTGGATGACCAAAATCATTTGATTCTATCACCATCTTTACTAACACTCTTCTCAAACTCATGGAAAATAAAATTGTTTTTAATCATTTTCTTTCAACTATCATCAAGACTTTCTTACAGCCAACCAAACTCGATAGGTTCAGAGCTAATTTAACTCCTAAGAAAAAAGCACTGGCCTCAGCTACAATTGGCAGGGATTGTGCAAGAATTTCAGTTATCCTTTACAGATACCATTTGAATCCCGAGCAATAACCGCGCTCAAAGAGCATGAGAGACCCCCGTACTTACTAGAGCAGAAACTTGGTAAATGAATGGACTGGTGATGTCATGTGCTTGAGGTGAGAATGAAATATGTTTAAACCAAGCTGCAAGATATGCCTCCAACTGAAAAACAACCTCTATCAAACACCAGCATTATTCCTAGATTTCCAAAGAGCTTAAAGAAGTCGGACATACGCAGAAACCTCGATCTCCATCGGAGGATTTTAGCCAAGCTGAAGAACCCCTTCCACAGAAGAGAACGAATTCGCCAATTGAAACCCCAAAGGGAGAGGCAAACATGACAGCTTGGGCAACTTCGCATTTAAACAACAGATCCTCAATTGATCTTCTTCTTTCAAACAGAATAGGACAATCCTTGTTGATCCCCTGAACTGCTCTCCCAATGCCCATCTCCAAATAAACATTAAAAACCTTTGGAGGTACAATTTTTATCTTCAAAAATCTGTACAAGGGACTGACGACTCAAAACCGACCCTTGGTGGTCAGCAAGTGATGAAAAGATTTATTAGTGCTGAAATTCCCATCTTCAGAATCAAAAAAATTCATGGGAACATCTTACCCGCAGCTAGTTTGTCATTAATCATGTTTATGCATAAAGATAATTGAGAAAGACCATAAAGATACATTTAGGTTTACATGAGAATTGATAGTAGGTAGTTTTTCTTGTTTCCATAGATATATTTGTACATGGGAAGCAGTATAACCCACCAATTATTTTTGTTTTTTAATTTTTCTTTTCTTACAATTGGCATTTTAATGCAAGCATAAGATCCTTGAGTTAGGTGGTGTTTGTTTTGTTAAGGCATATAAATCTGACTTGTGCAAAGTTTACTTGGTTGAATTAGTGCTTTTAATGCTTTTGTTTTTTTTTTTTTTTAGAATCAGATTTTTAAAGTGAGCATTCAGATAAAAAATTAATCTAAATTTGAACCGAAGGTCTGACTTGATGTACAATGGAGATGAATTCAACTTTAATAGAACTGGAGGTTTGATTCCCATGAATTAGATTCATATGACCCACAAAAAAAAAAACCAAACACCACCTTAGTCTCTTACAAATTGCCTTCCCATAACACAGCTAGCCATAATATCACTTCCTCGCATAAGATCGCTAATCATACAAACAAACATGACATTGTCACGCAACCATTCATTGCATAATATTGCTAACAAAACGCAGATTCTAACTTTTGAATTAGTTCTACAATATCACTAGCCAAAATTACCATCTGTCCTTCCTTCAATGGACACTGGATTTGTATATCATTCATTACTATATACAGTGAAAAAGAAGACGACATCCGAGAGCGAAACAGAAAGGCATTTTGAAGTTTGAGTATAGAAGCGCAAAACAAGTAGGTTACCCAGAGGTGGAAAAGGAAAGATCAATACAACCTGATAATATATCAAGCTTTCTGCACTCCGATTCGAGCAAATGTTAGAGAGAAACAAATATAAGGCAGTTCAGGAGGATCCTAGGGTGAGTCTCTGCACCTCATTTTCCTCATTCAGGGTCTCCATTAGAAGCGGCGGAGCATACCGTGCTGTCCCTTGATGCTCCTCGGAATCTTGACAGTAGGAGAGGATTATGGTATCGATAGACATTTCGACCACTGCAAAGAAAAGAGAGGCGACAACATAACCCAGCCACCAGCTCACCTGCATAAACATAACCAAGATTAGAGTATACCCATTATTAGAATTAATTCAAAGAAAGGCCAATGTTAATTACAATTATTCTGACTTCAAATTAAACTAAAAGAAGCTTACCAAAACCGGGAATAGCGGAGAGGAGATCTTGTTATGTGCGGATCTGTACTTGTGAGTATCCAACATAAGGAACGCAAACACAGCACTGGCAAGACTGACACACAACTTCCCAAGAAAGAGGATGACATCACCAATCACATTGACCTTCCCAATTCGGAGAATGTTATCCATGATCAAGCCTGTTGCAATTTCAGAAGATCTAAAGAATCCCTTGCCTGTTATCGCAATCTGCATGTAACATGAGCAAAAACTCAAATCAAGCGAGCTAAGAAAAGCTAAGTAGTATCAAAACTTCATGGAGGTTACTTGGTAAGGATGAGAGAACATCACGGAATCATCCTCTTAATGGAGAACTAGCTCTAGCTAATACTTATTCCAAACTTACCATTATATAGGCGTTGCGGTTCACAGATCTGATGGTCCAATTGATTGATCCAAGGCAACAACGAGAACAACCAGATGTCGTCTTGCCTACCCATGTTTCACTTGTCGAACTACCACCTTTCAGCTTGCGACGAATTGACTCGAGTACATAGCGGACTGACTCAACAAATGATACAACCAAAGAGCCAAGTGCTACAGATCCAAGGCTGTAACGCATAAGCCTTTTCATCGACGAAAATACTGGAAGAAATGGAATCTCTTTCTGCATACAAAAAATCCTAAGGTGTATAGATAAGATAATTAAGTAAGATTTACCCCATAAAATTCGAAACTTGAAAATGGTACCAGGTTCCTACTGAATCACTTTTTGGTGATATATAAGGGGCTATTTTCCACAGAGCCCCAATGTTAAAGAACCAAAACGAAATAATACTAATTCAGTTCTCATTGAGTCTGAGTCAAGTTTCAAGTTCGTGAATACTGGTAGTGTGTGTGTGTGTGTGTGTGTGTGTGTGTGTGTGTGTGTGTGTGTGTGTGTGTGTGTGTGTGTGTGTGTGTGTGTGTGTGTGTGTGTGTGTGGCACTCATGCAGATGGATCCAGCTACTTACCGATGTTTCATCACGAGCCCAATAATATGAAGCAACAGAGCCCGCAATGACAGTTGAAGAAGACGCGATGAAAAACTGTGTAGCCCAGTAACACCCAAACAGGTGAAAAAGGATGGCAATTGCAATATGAGGAGTGTAATGGATGCTGTAACCACAGCATCTATCACATATCACCCTTTTAGATTCAAGATCATAGGCACAACAATTGGATTTGCAGTCATTCTGTAGTATCTGACCAGAGCTGAATAGATGAAGAGCTGCTGAAAACCAGAACATGTAAAATATCGCAAGGATAGTATATGGTATGACAGGAAAAACTATTAGTGCTTGAACTTCTCCTATGACCTTCGCAGCAACCTACATGCAGATAAAAAGCAATGTCACAAGATCGTAGCTTACTCTCTATGCATTTGTGATTGCATCATCTTCTCTAACTAAACTGTTACTTTAACTCACTTATGAAAATTTGAATGGTAGTAATACATTTCCACTTCAAGTATAAGGAATTGTTAGGTCTCTGAGGTTTTAAACTTCAAATATGCTCAACCAAGTGCCAATTGCAGTTTTCCCATAAAGTCAGGTAGATTTTTTGCATCGAAGCAAAAAAAAAACCTTTGGTTCAATTACCCTGTCGATGAGTACACCAGAATCGTTTTCATACCATCCTAGGTTCGACCAGTTTATCACCACTTTTTTTCACAATTGAACCATTTTGACATTATACTAACCCTCAATACAGATGTTCCCATTAGGATGCGGCGGACAATAGCTAAAGATGACAGTATTGCAATAGCCATTATAATGGTCATAAGAACAGCAACAGCACGAATGTGATTTTGTTCCTGAAAAGTAAAAGATTAGGTAAAAGAAATCAGATAAAGTGCAACCAAACAGAAAGTGTCTAAGTGATGATGTGCACCTACCCTTCCAGATACATGAATGTAAGGATCATGCTCGCCAATTATGGGGGAGATCGCATCATTTCCAATCCATCCAGCTAAAAGATGATTGTCAATATAAAGTCACAATTGTAATCCATTTTATAGTAACTCCAACAATAACTGAATTGTGAAAGTAAACTTTGTACAACATAAGAGCATTTTCTAATTTAATGAGAAGCGTAGAACATGTGAAAAAAATGTATGGTACCTGTGACATGGCAAAAATATGAAGACAATAATCATCCATAAACACATTTTCTCCTGAACAACGATCATATCTTTCCAAATTCTGAATGGGATCTTTTTCTTGGGAAAAGGGGCTCACTAGGGAGACCACACCATGTGGTCTTTAATGATTGAGGCTAAAATTACGGTCAGAGATAATGGAGTCTGACACTAGTCTTTTACTGGTCAGTGTCTGTTCTGCATGTGTACCTTAGTCATAGAGTATTTTACTTTTCTATGAAAATTCAAGTCAAATTCCAGTTATCTCAATTGTTTAAGTATTTCTCAATTGATTGAAAGAATAATACTCTGGCAGAAAGCTAATTTTAGAACTCAGATAGGAATTATGATTTATTTTTATTTTTTGAAAAGCAGAACTTTATTGAGAGCCCGAAGGCAAAGAATTTTACAGTGACCTGAAAAAAACTAAAACTAAAAACAAGGAAAAGAAAGGAAGAAAAACAGATACAATCAAACCCACGAATAGATCAACATGTATTTACAAATTCAACTCATTAACAAGCTGGGAATGGTGGATTGACATTTGTCAGAGAGGAAAGTACTACAAAATATCAAAGATGTTCGATATGTCGTGATTGTCTTGTTTTTTACCACTTCCAAAAGGTTTATGCAAGTCCCATGCATTTTAACTTGTCCAGGGATATTATGTCAAGTTAATCTCCTAATAACATCTGATATGTTCAGTTTAAGTTATGCAAGTTGAAGGTTTATCAAACTAAAAACTGGTTTCAGAATTTCAGAGTACATAGCAAATTTCAGACCTGTTAGAATCTAAAAATAATTTTTAAGCCATTATGGAATGTTACTCCACAATCTTCGAAGTGTCAGAATTTAGAACATGGAATAAAGAAAGAAAGAAAAACTAAAAAAAGAAGATATTCCGGACCTTTTAAGTAGTAAAACATTGTGACTGATATTATGAGAAAATTAAAGATTGCGACTGTTATCCATGTCATTGCAGCAACAAAATATCGAATCATCAACAGCCAGATGATTGACAAAAACAGTGGCACGATGCCTCCACAAACAATAAATACTCCCCATGACTTTCCAACATCGGCTACATATCTCTGCAGATAATAAGAACATGGTGAGTAAAATATATGGAATCTGGATACTCGCAATAGGCAATATATTTTGCAATGAGAAGATGCAAGGAGCAGACTAAAAAGTAAAATTACAGTCCGTACATGCATAAGATGAACATTTATATTCAATTAACAGTCCCCCATGTTAGAGATCTCCTACCCTAAGATCAACAACTCAAAGATCTAACCACCCATTAGACTGGACTTCTCTAGTTACACTTCTGCAAGCATGTTAGACATGAAAGAGTACCACAGAAAAAAGGACTGGAAATACACATTTCTATATGGAATCTAAATAAAAGAATCTCAAACCTTTAAGACAGCTGATCGGGAATCAATTGATCTGTGGATAGACTTATCTATTATGATGTCCTCACTGATGCTCACTCCACCCATCTGCTGCCAATGCTTCAAAGACATGTTGGATGGACGCGCAATAAATTGGCAACTCCAATGAACTGTGACGAAAAAAAGAAGAGAGACAAAGTATTTACCATTATTATCATAAGAAAAGAACCCATAAGATTAAAAGCTCATAAGCTGCAAAACTAAATGATAATATTAACATAACAGGAATGAAGAATCATATAGGAAACGAAAGTTGTGACAATGTATTGTCATTGTATTATCGATCTAAAAAAATGTATTCCCATTGACTCTATGTATTCCCATTGACTCTATCCATTTAAGACAAATTACTGCACACACAATTATTATATGAACATCCTAAACAAAAAAAATAGTAAATAACTCGACATGAGTTCTGTTTACATAATACTAGGATTTTCATGACTTACCATTCACACTTGGAAATATGACAGGGTAACAAGGACCTTGAAGCTGAAGGGAGCTGTTCCTCATCTCCGGTGTAAGGAACTCAAAGTAATCATAATTTCTATCAATCCAGTCATCCATTGAGATTTTAATCTCACCCTCCGGATAATCGCAGACCCAATTGAGTGAGTCTTCAGATGGAAAAGGACATTCCATCAAGCAGATGCTTCTGGCATCAGCTAGCTTGAATTGGCTGTTCTTCACACCACTCTCATAAACTTGGTTGGGATTTAGCCAGTATTTAAGCTCCAATTCACGAAGATCAGGATGCCCATGCTTGTTCCCACAAACATTTCCTTTGTAATCTAGACCATAAGTCAGTCTGCCAAAACATGTATACACTTGGTCAGAAAATAAAATATCACAATACAATAAGCAAGTGAACGAATCTGCAATTATGTAATCTGTCTATTGCTCCCTGTGGAGCCATGACACAGCATGGGGTTGAAGTGCTGCAAATATGGAGTTGAAGTGCCCAAAAACAACCTGAGTTAGAGGGGGGTCCTTCCTAGAACCCCAAGTCATTTATAAGAACTGCAACTTAAATTAAATCAACCATCAACCGAACAAAGACTGATATTACATAATCAAGCAATCATAACCAGAAAAAGTGTCCAGAAAACAGCTTGAACTAATTATAGACGTCAGTTGCCCTACACTCAAATATTCTGCTCCTCTTCAAAGCCCTTTGATGATAATACATTGTTCAAACACCAATATTCCAAATCAAAAACTCAGAATTCCCTCTTAAGGCCTTAGCTGACAAGAAACATAATACAAGCACCCGAAATGTGCACTACTTGACAGGTTACAAGAAAACAATAAACAAAAGAAAACATTGCCAAACCCCTCAAAAAAAAAGAGAAAACATTGCCAAACATGCGGATTTATGTGGTTCAACTTGTGAGAGTACATTCACGAAGATTCAAACCAGTTAACTGCTAAAGTGTTGAGAAATCCCTAATTGAAGAACAGAACCTCCTCTTTTTCATCACTAGAGAAAAAGACCAAACACTAGACACGAACATTACCTCTAAATACACTGATTAACATCAAAATCACAAAAAGATTGTGAGAGACCATCTGAGAAAATTGAGAGAAACATCAACATATCAATCACAACAACAATGCCAACTACAAATTCCCAGAAACATCAACATGAACAACAACAATGCCAACTACAAAATCACAGAAACATCAACATATCAAAAGCACAAAAATTGAGAAACCCATCTTTATAGAGTCTCTAATCTTTTATTCAATTACCTTGAACACTAAGAAACCCATCTTACAAAGACAGAAAAGAAAAAATTGAGAAAACTAAAAGACAACCAAAATGCTTAGCTCTAAAGAAACAGGGGAACAGTAAAAAAAAAAGGAAATTGAGAGAGCCTTATTACCTTAATGGGTTTCCTTGGTTGAATCCGAAGCTGGAATTAACGATCATTGCCACCCAAAATGCGATAAAGAGAACGAGAAACACTATATCTCTACATTTCCTATTCCCCCTAATGATCCCACGCATCTGGGTATCTCCATCGTTTGATGATGGATATCTCCCTATAATTGCTCCTAAAGGTCCCGCCATCTCTCTCTCTCCTCTGTGTCTAAACCTCACCAAGAACTCAAACCCACCTACCCAAAGTGAGAGAGAGAGAGAGAGACTAGATGAAGCTATAAAGTGAAAAAGAGTGAGAGTGAGAGAGAGAGGGGGTAGATGAAGCTTTTAAGAGAGAGAGAGAAAGAGAGTAGATGGTAGGGAGGAGATGAAGCTTTTAAGAGAGAGAAAGAGTACCAGGTTGAGGAGTTTGGGAAGAACAAATAAAGCTTTTAAGTGAGAGAAGAAAGAGAGTGTAAAACGGGATTTAGATTTGCTTTTATTCTTTCAATTTTTAATATATTTTTATTTGTGTTGCAGTGTTCTCTCTCTTGTAGGATAAAGACAGTGGGCTACAACTACAACTCTACAAGTAAGAATGGAAGGGATGGTTTTTGCTTTTTGGACTTCGGAGAATCCTTTTTCTTTTTTTACGGCTTTACCTTGGATTCGCCTCCCCTCGCCTGGTTTTTAGATAGCTTAGCTTAGATAGCTCGGCTTCACTGAGCTGGATTAATGCTCATGTTCACTGTTCCTAGACTTGGCTTCAGCAGCTTATGTTTATGATTTGAGCTGGTTTGAATGAGAAATGAGCCGTTAAAAGATAGATTAAAATAAAATAAAATAAAATAAAAAAAAACATCACCAAACAGGAGGACCTATTTTTACGCCAATTTAGAAAGAAAGACAAAAAGAAGGTTTTGTTGTCTTAAAAAATGTGCAGAAACATATCAAGCCAGGGGGAGGACCAGACCAGACCAGACCAATGCAGAAATGGCCGTTTCTTCTCCTTCCCACTCCCACATGGGGATTGACATTTGGTGGGTCCTACCTTCTTACACAAGCTCAAGAAATTTATAGAATTATTATTATATTTTTTTTGGTTATTATTGGATGTATATCAAATCTATAACGGAATCCAATCGGGTTAGGGCTTAGTTTGGATTGGTTTGTTTGGGCCAGTTGTTGGTTGGATTCGAGCGCGCCTTGGTTGTTGGTGGTCTCCATTTGATTTGACAAGGTCAAACAAACCAAACCGGGGTGAGGGTTAGAATGGTCCAACCTTTTCTTCTTTTTTTTTTTNGCATATGAAATGTGAATAATATGGTGTTAAGTAGTTTACTGGATGCGTTTAAACTTTAAATGGTGTACCTATCTGCTATTTTTTTTTTTGTTATTTTTTTGTTTTCCAATTCTGCAAATGCACCATCAATCAATTATGATGTAGGTATTAGGGCATATTCTATAATATATTTTTTTAGTTTTGAAACAAAAAAAAGTATAATTTTAAAAACTTTAATTTTTTATTTTTTTTCAAACTCAGAATTATAACTGCGTGCCATCATAAGAGCATCTCCAATGCAAAAGTCTTATAAGACAATGTCTTATCTACATGGCAACAATATCTTCACAAAAGACATTATTGAAAAAAATGCATCTCCAATGCAAATGCCTTGGAATGATTTTTTAACTTATGTGACACTTAATTTTTTAATAGGTTCAACTTATTTTGTTTAAAAAATAACTAAAAATTTTGGAGGGAAAAGAAATTGCTAATGTGGACCGTAAGACATTGTGAAGATGAATGTCTAGAAATAGACATTCTACTTCACAATGTCTAAAATAACTACTGCCACATCATCATCACATACTTTCTTCACATTAGCATTTGATAAAGTTTTTTAAAAGGAATGTCTATTTATCCTATGTGGCAGTTTTATTTTACCACATTCATATTAGCATTGGAGATGCTCTAAGGCTGAGATAAATTATTTTACTTACAAATTTGTTCTTTTTTTTTTTAACTCGTCTAATTTTGATCAATTTAGATGGTCTATTTTGGTTGATTTTGAAAGCTTATTAGTTCAAGTCGATTATTGTGTGATGTTCAGTTTTCGCAGTCTTTGATCGAGATCATTACCTTTGGTGCGCGCTGTCTAATCCAAAACCAATAAAATAAATTAGCATTTTCAGGGCCTATGCATAAAACATCAAAACATAAAGTAAACCTACGAAACTAGAAATGGGATTTACAACGGACTGTTATGGCCCTAGGTCGTTAAATTATATCACTATAATGTCGTTATAAGATAACAGTTATAATGACCGTTATTTTATTAAAACAAACCTAAAAATAACACAAAAAGCTATTTTAGCTTCTTTAACCTTTTCTAAAAATTAAAACACCAAATCACCATTATTATGGTTTTTTTTATTTAACACAAATATCAATATGGTCCTCAAAACCGTATAATGGTAACAACCCCCTACTGTTACACCGTTATAACAGTCGTTTTCGAATATTGTTTACAACAAATAGATGTATGATTGAAGTTTTTTTTTTTAATTAGATTTTCAACGCAAACCCATCAAAATTTCACCAAAATATAAAAAAACAGTAGAAATTGAAAATGTATACCTAATTCGTTGTTTTCTCTACTATAAAGATAAGTTTGGAGTTCAAAAAATACTGTCAAAAATCATCATAACAATCTAAGTGCTAACTAGTAATTTGGAGTTTGCCAACAGCCAACTACCTATTCAGTGCGTCTGTCCTCATCTTGCCAGAACCAACAAGATTTTTGTGAGCGCCAATAAAACTTTCCAAATTTAAAAGTGCATCCCAAAAGTTCAGTGTGGCTCCAATTATTTTGACCTGCTTTGCTTATCTCCAAAGCCTAAAACCAAGTTTTTAAGTTTTTCCATATTATAATTGAGAATGGATCGGCTTACAGCCTTATATGCAGAGGTTATATGTACACACTCATGTGGAGTCCACATGAGGTTGATCTAAGAATTGAGTTTTGGTGAGGATGTTCTCCACGCCATGTAGATCATCTTCAACAAAAATCAGTCAATTCTAAATTTCTAATCCCAGCACCAAAAGTTGATTAAAATTTAACGGTGAAAAATGGACGAATCAATTTTTTTATGAGGTTAGAAGTTTGGAATTGACTGATTTTTGGTGAAGATGATCTATATGGAGGAAGAAAACATTCTCACCAAACACCAGCCGTTAGATCAACCTCATGTGGGCCCCACAAGAGTTTGTACATGTAACTTGTACATATAAGGTTGTAAGCCAATCCGAGCTCATTATAATTTCCTATCCCAAAACTTAACCAGAGCTTAAAACTTGATGAAATTCGAGCTTGGTCGAGTATTCAGGTTCACTTTCAGTTTTGTTGGGTTTTAAAACTGACCCAAGTCTGCCACTCAAAGATTTGGGGTTTGATGAGACTTGTTAGATGAATGCCATTCAAATAACCTCATTAGGACATTTCTAGTGGGAGCATGAAAACTGCTTGATCTAGTGGGAACCCTTAACCTCTAAAAATAGATCCCATTCTACCGTTTTAGGGATCCATAGTGGAGGACCTAATGGGATGAGCCGTACGCTCATCCCATTAACTCCACGCTAATCCCATTAACTCCAAGCTCAATATTTAATTCCTAAATAATATAAAAGTTATTTTTCTCTCCCACTTTTTCTATTTTTTCTCCTTAAATAAAGGAACATAACATATCTCAGCTGATTTTTTTTTCTCTCTCTTCTTTTTTTTTTTCTATTTTTTTTTGTTTCTTCACCTATTTTTAGAGATTCTCCACTAGAGCAAAATACCTTTTCATCATGGATTTTCTATTTTTAGGGATCTATTTTTAGATTTTCCACTAGAAATGCCCTTAGTAACTAGAACTGTGGGATATGATTGTTGTTTATGGTCCTGAACCTCGTGCTCTCTCTTTGAACCACACTCGATGCTCTCGCTCCGAAAGTATTCCAAAACTAGGGACATTTTTTATTGGCCTTTCTAGCGCTCCAGCTTCGCACTCTGGTTACTTAGCTTTAGACCCAAAAAGTAAAACACCACCATTTTTTTGGGTTTCAGAACAAAAAAATGTCACCTTTTCTCTCTGACTCCTCTAATTTCTCTACTTTCTCACTCTATGTTGTACTTTTTCTCCCTCTCTCTTTATCTTCCATTTAATGTTTGCAAATTCATGGCATGTTTGGATTGCAGGAATGGAATCACATTCCTGGGATTCCAAGCTTATGTTTGGTTCGCAGAATCAGGCCAGAATCACATTCTCAGGAATGTGAGATTCTCCCATTTAGGGGGAATAGTAATGCCGTGGGGGAAGGTGGAATTGCTATTCTCATACCCCCGGAATCAACCATTATATTTTTAATGATAATTTTACCATTACATATTTTTACTATTTACAAATATAATCCCAAATCATGTTTAAACACCTCAACCTCTCTCTTTTTTTTTTTTCTTCTAATAGTGACTTCTTTATAACATAGAGAAAAATACGAGTTACAAAAAATATGAATCGATTTTTTATTTCCATGCTTGATTATACATTTGGAAGGGGTATAAGGGGATGATTAACATTTTTTGGATTCATATTCCTGCAAGAACCAAATACTGGAATAAGAAAGTAGCAAGAATCATATTCCTATTCTTGGTTGAACCAAACATAAAATAAGGGAATGTTGTTCTTAGAATAATGTGATTCTATTCTTGCGATCCAAACATGGCATCAATGTTCGGCTCTTGAAATTCTAAGGATCTCCACTTTATTTATTTATTCATTTAATTTTGAAAAGGTAAACTTGTTTTTTTAATAAGACGAGTATCTCAATATTAACAAAAATTGAACCTCGATTTAAACTGTTATCAACTACATAACTATCAACTGTGCAAACTAACACATGCCCTAAATTAAAATTTGAGGTGTAGATCCTCACAATTTGAGCATTTCTACTATACACTGATAAAAAAAAAAAAGCATTTCTACTGTACTTGCCCTAAGTAGTAGGGATTATTGACTAGTGAGATTATTGTTGTATAGTCGAGTTATTGGTGAATCTTTTAATTTAGTGAGGTCAAGAGTCTCGAGACTCGATTAATCTTTGGTCACGAGGTTTTTGTGGCATTGACTCACGTGATTTGTGGCCCGCAATCACGTGACAAACAACTGGATTCAACTCTCGTGAATAACGGCTTTGGACCCACACAACTCATCTTATAACTCTGATCAGACGGTGACGCACAGATGCAGACGCGCACCTCATTCCTTGGACCCACAACATTAAACGATCATTAACCATTCAAATCCAACGGTTACAAATCATCCACTAGAAATGCCTCAATCCAACGACTAGAAATCAACAAATTTCACTGTCCCACTTATATCAAATCTCGAAAAACTTTTTATATCCCGGACGTGGAGCCCACGATGCCTTGACCCTATTGAAGACTTTTAGTCTACCAAAACTAGACGGTCCTGATTGATTGTTTAGGAGGACAATGAACGGTGTAAATGGTTACTGGGGGTAGCATCAAATTTTTGATGCACTTGGAAGCTTCCACTTATATTAGCAATCTCAATCTCTGGAATCGATTCGATTTCGGTAAGTACTTGAGAGAGAAACACAGTGCTGGTCTTTTCTCGTTTTCGATCACACTCTGAAACATAGAGAGAGAAAGAAGAGAGAGAGAGAGAGATGGGTGGGTCTGTGAAAGACATTCAATCAAAGGAAGAGCTCGATAACGTGGTCAGCCATGGCGTACCTGTTATCCTTCACTTCTGGGCGTCATGGTGTGAAGCCTCAAAGCAGATGGATCAAGTATTTTCTCATCTCTCCACCGATTTCCCTCATGCCCATTTCTTCAGGGTTCGTTCTCTTCTCTCTCTCCCTTACTTTGTCCTGTTTCTCTGTTTCTAGATGGATAGAATACCATTTGTATGCATATCATCTCTTCCTTCAACTGGATTAGTTTTTCTTTATTTCTCAGTATTTTTATTGGTTGCAAGCAAAAAACCCTCTTAGCTCATGTGTTGTTTCCATTTGTTTCTTTTTCTTTTTTCTCTTAGTTGTTTTTAGGGTTTTTGCTATGTAATGGGTTCATTTATACTAGTTTGTTTTGGAACTAGAACGGGTATCCAAAAGGCCCTAAAAAGGTGATTTTGGTTTTCTTTGTTGGTTATACTGTTTTCATATTCAATTGGAACATGATGCTTGTCTTTTACTTTTTAGTTTATTATTTTCCTTTGTTAATTACAGAAGCACCATAACGGTTTTGATTTCTGATACCATTTTTTTTTCTCTGAGTTTTTATTACTATGGGTTTTAAGGGTTTCATTCCTTGTGAGTTTTTGGTCCTTGTGGTTATCTATTCAAAATTAATTTCATTTCATAAGTTCATTGTATTTCTGCCCTTCTTTTTTTTTTTTTTTTTTTTCAATTTCGTATTATGACCTATTTAATTTCTAGGTTTGCATCAACAGAGAAATTTTAAACTCAAAAAGCTCTTTCAAATGTTTCTTTTGGCACCAAAAAGAAAATCCATGGGGTTTTTAGGTTTTAGTTGTGGCATTCGTGTTGCAGGTTGAAGCTGAAGAACAGCCGGAGATCTCTGAGGCTCACTCGGTTTCTGCAGTGCCTTTCTTTGTATTCTTCAAGGTTAGTTTTAATTGAATATCTCTTCTATTTCTTGCCTAGCTCGTATGTGAATATGCAATTCAATAAATTATAACTGAAAGATGATAACAAATTGAAATGGGGCAGTGGTCATTATCTGTGTTCTTTGCTCCAAATGCTGTTGCTGGCATTTTCCAATCAGTGTTTCTTTCATAGTTTTAAAATCGTATATCGTATCGCGTATCGAAACTTCAAATTTAAGATACACATATCGTATCGAATATCGTGTATCGTAAGATACACATATAAGGTGCAAAATTAGATATGGGGTGTGAGTAAGTTGGGTGCAATTATGATGTTCCTTTTTATAACACTAACGTAATTTTTTATAAACACAGGTGTTTAGAGGGGGTTTCTTAATTTTTTAAAACAATAGAGGGTGTAATTTTTTAGTTAAGCAAAAATATCGCGATACGATATGCTCAACAGATCGCAAGATTTTGAGATATCGCGATACGTATCGCAAAATCTCACGATATTTTAAAATGGCAAATATCGTTGAGTATCGTATCTTTTTTCTGACGATACGATACGTAAAAAGTATCGGGATATATCGGGATATTGAAAACTATGGTTTCTTTTTCTTTTTTTTTCCTCAGAGTAAATATTTTTCAAATATCGGCATAAGTATAATAATCATATATTCGACTATCATTTTCATTTTCATTTTCATGTTTATCTTTTCATTTTCATTTTCATGTTTATCTTTTGATCACCAGTCCTGGGTCCAGATGAAGAAATAGGGGTACATTGGGTTGTCATCTTGTGTGAACTTATTCCAAAACCTCCCATTAATGTTGATGCTTTGATTTAGTTGAAAACAAAATTCCTATTTTTGGGCCCAAATAGCTAGGATAATGCAATGAAGATGGTAACGATGAGTATGATTACACAGCTCTTGTTCAACTACCCATTCCATTTTCTAATGAGAAATGAAGCAAATAATAGGAAATGAAATTAGAATCAGAGGCACCTACTTCTGCACCAATCCTGATCTCGGTGTACCTACAATAAGTGATATGCCTGCATCTTTTAAAGCTATCTTGATCTGATTGGATATCTTATTTGGTATATATATATAAATTTATGAAGGCAAAACTATCTTATTAACCAAACAAAGTAATATACTTTTCTAATTTTGAAAGGTAACTAGGAAAGCATGTCTCGCAATAGGTACTGATGCATTTGATTCAGTTTAATAAATTTTTATTAGTATATGATGCTACTGAACTGATTGCAATACATTGATGCTATGTGGGCCATTGATTATATTATCATTAGCTCATTGCCTATGTGAACACTAACACTTGAATAGAAATATTAGAAGCTTGTGGAGACTGGTAGTTACACTATTAGTTTGAGGACATACTTATCAAGAATGATATTGTGTTTGTAGCTTCTGTTAGCTTGAAATGTTAGTTAAGACATGAAAGTTAGTGCTTCTGGAGGCTCAGTTCGAAGGCTTTTGTACTGTGTGAAAGTTAGTTGGTTCTATTTTGGGAGATTTTGCCATTGTGGATTCATTAGTTGTTATTATATAAAAAGAGTGGTCATGGACATATGGCTAGGGTTTATTGGTTTATGGTGAGTAGGTTTTTGGCAGGTGTGTTGGGTTGGAGGCCAACACGAACCTAGCTTGAGCCCAACCCAGATTCGGCATACCACTTTGCCCTCCAGTCTTAGATTTGAACAGGTTGGCTGGTTGGTGGGAGAATTTTCTTAACAATCATGTGTATTTACTGTATATGTACTTGTATAGAATTGTTTTAAGCTATACAGAAGTTAAGCTCTAGTTCACAATGAAATGGGAGGCAATAATCAAAACTCAAAGTTGAAATCATCTTTGAAAATAACTTCAAAGAGATATCTGAATGAGAGAAAGGTATTTAGAGTTGGATGTTTGATACAATTTAGTAGACATCAAAGGGGCACTAAATCTGTCTAACAAATGCTTGTATCATGAGAGAGATAATGGTCATCCACTAGATTGTAATTATTTTGTTTAAAGTTGATCCTGTCTCTGTAACAGCGATTTGGATGTAGTCCCTAATCCTTCTTGAAGACTTTCCCATCTCATCCCCTTATATGGCTGAAGTACTAAAAAAGGGAAAATGTTGAGCCTCAAAAAATTTTCATACTATAATATTTATATATGCTTAATTATTTGGTTGTTGAGTATGTCATAGGATTCACTCTTTTATTTGTGAAACATGGAAGAAAGTTATTATGTTCTATCCGTTTTTGTTATGTTACAGTGTGCAGAAAACTTGGACATAATTGGTTAGTGGTGATTGTTATCCTGATGTAACTAACATTCTTTCTTAGGATGGTCAAAAAGTTGATACAATGGAAGGTGCTAATCCGTCCAGTTTGGCCAACAAAGTTGCCAAGGTTGCAGGGTCGGTCAACCCTGATAAATCTGCAGCTCCCGCAAGTCTAGGAATGGCTGCTGGTCCAACCATCCTTGAAACTGTCAAAGAATTTGCAAAACAAAATGGCTCTTCTAAAACAGAAAGCCAACCTCCATCTGGCCATAGTGTTCCACTCGAAAAGAGATTGCAACAGCTAGTGGATTCACACCCCGTCATGCTTTTCATGAAAGGAAGCCCTGAAGAACCGAAATGTGGCTTCAGCCAGAAAGTTGTTAACATCTTGAAGGAGGAAGGTGTCAACTTTGGAAGCTTCGATATTCTTTCGGATAATGATGTTCGTGAGGGGTTGAAGAAGTTAAACAACTGGCCGACGTTTCCTCAGCTCTTTTGCAAAGGAGAGCTTTTAGGTGGCTGTGATATTGCAGTTGCTATGCATGAGAGTGGAGAATTAAAGGAAGTCTTCAAAGATCATGGTGTTCTTTCTACTGGTTCCAACGAGGCTAAAGGGACTGAACAGGGAAACTCTTCAGTTTCTGATTCCACCACTGGATTGAGTGTGACCCTAACCTCGCGAATTGAAAACCTAATCAACTCAAGCCCAGTAATGCTATTTATGAAGGGAAAACCAGATGAACCCAAGTGTGGTTTCAGTCGCAAGGTAGTCGAGATCCTTCAACAAGAGAAGGTGACCTTTCAGAGCTTTGACATCCTTGACGACGATGAAGTACGTCAAGGACTTAAGGTTTACTCAAACTGGTCCAGCTATCCTCAATTATATATAAAAGGGGAATTGATTGGAGGATCTGATATTGTATTAGAGATGCAGAAAAGTGGGGAACTCAAGAGGGTTTTAACTGAGAAAGGTGTAGTCCCGAAAGAGACATTAGAGGACCGTCTCAAGAATCTCATCTCATCTTCGGCCACAATGCTATTCATGAAAGGTACCCCAGATGAACCTCGGTGTGGTTTCAGTTCCAAAGTTGTGAATGCCCTGAGGGAGGACGGAGTGAGCTTTGGGTCCTTTGACATCCTATCTGATGAGGAAGTGAGACAGGGGTTGAAGACCTACTCTAACTGGCCAACCTTTCCTCAGCTCTACTACAAAGGTGAGCTTATAGGTGGTTGCGATATTGTGTTGGAGCTCCACAGCAGCGGCGAACTTAAATCTACTCTCTCCGACTAAGCCAGCACGGTATCTACTTTCTAAGCAAATAGTGTTTCTCAGATATTGTTGAGACAGAACTTGACGTTTTACTAGGTTCCAAGTCTGCATCATAAAAGTGTGCTTATCGATGATATTAAAAAGTCTGCATAAGATACTTTGCATTGATGATATTAAATATTAAACGTGTTTAGAAGGTTTGCTTTCATATACTTTACATCTTTAATGATATTCAAGACCGTAAACCGGTAAACGTTCTTTGATACATATTAGCAATGTGTTTTTAATGTCAGTAGCATGATGAATACTCAGGTTACATAACCAATTTTTTTTTGGGTGATAAAAGAGAGATGCTGAAGAATCTTATTTTGTATCCCCGTAATTACAAATTTCTGTGCTTCTTCATTGCATTCTTTTAGATTCTAACATATACTCTCCTAACTTTGTTGTGGTTGCCATATATTGTATTGAGAGAGGCAGTCCAAAAGCTTCATCTCTAGGGTTTTAAACTGGGCTATCTGCATTTGCAACTCCATATTCTCTCTTCTTAGGATCTCGTTCTCCTCCAGTATTAAACGGTTGCTCTCGTCCAAAGCAGTCAAACAGTGTTTCTCTGAGGCCTTCAGAAAGGTGGGAAAGGCGCTTGGCTCGCACTTCTTCCTTGTTATCTCTACAAGTAGATGCTTTCCTCCCTTTTGGAACTTCTCGTGCTGGAATTCCCATCGATTCGCCGCAGATTTCTTGAATCCCTGCTTCATATTTGCACAATTCAATACTCTTTTAGTCTCTTTATCTTCAACAATTAACAAACAAATGCCAAAACAAAACCATCTCAAATTTTTTGCCTATTTCATTTTGGTGCTATTAAATTTCAATTTACATCTACCCAAACAGACCCTATGATAGTATTACAACTTACGTAAGTATTTAGCTGGCGAATGAAGCTAGAGAAGTTCTTATGCTTGAAGTATTTAGGCAACAAGAACTCTGAGAACTCCTGAGGAGACCACACCACAAATCCAGTCCCTGTTTGGTTCCATGAAACAATCTTACTGTGATCATCATCTCCTTCAAACCGTTCTTCGAGAAGCTCATACGTCTTCGATAGAAATGGAGTCGCGCTCTTTGTCCTCGAAGTCGATGATTGGCTTGAGCTCCGGTTTAAAACCCGGTTCGACACCGGTACTTCTCTACTATTTTCCATAGAGAGCCCAAACAGTCCCTTATCTTTTCAAACCTAGCTTATATAGATAGAAGTTACTGCCGCCTAAAGAGAAGAAAGACTGTTTCTTCTACTCTTTTCATTTTTTTTGCTCTTTTTTCTTCTTTCTTTGTTTCTTCCATAATGCGCTTGCACTTCATTAGATTAAACAACAATCTTTCTCTTTTTACGTAGATAATATTTAAGAAGAGATGGAGAAGCCGGAAAGTCTGACTCCATCATGGAAAGTCACTAGTTCTTACGTAAGCCATGATGATATTATAATCTTTACTTGTAGAATTTAGTTTTGGACAGCCCCTTTTTACACAGTTCTTACAAAGTTTTGTGGGCCCACATAAGGTTAGAGGATTCAATAGCTGATTTTCGATAAGGATAATCTACTTATCATGTATATGATCTTCAACAAAAAATCAGTCAATTCTAAAACTTCTAGCCCTCTTATGATCTCATCTACTTGACGAGAGAATTTGTAAGTTTGAAGAGGTTACAAGTTTTAGAACCATCGTTTCATTCACTTTGTTTTTAATTAACTTTGATAAAGTTAAAAGTTTTATAATAATTTAATTTTCTTTGCAAATGATATATACTGTGAAGAGAACATCTTATTTCAAAATTAACCTTTAGATCGGCTTTATATTGGCTCCACTAGACTTTGTAAGAGCTATATAGAAAGATCCCTCCTCTTTAGGTTTTGGATGAAATTTAGTTGCTGAGTAGACTTGAATATGAGACATTGAGACTCCCGTATGTAGAAGCTGGTAGACGTTGGATCATGACTCGTGTGATCATCTACATATTAATACTTGCAAAGAAAAAGAGTTCGAAATCTGACGGTTGGGATTTTTTTTATTTTTTTTAAGATATTATAGTTCATCAATTAGTGGACCCCACTCTATCTGGTTTTCTGAAAAGAATTAAGGTGTACCCAACTCGTGCTACATCTCTCAAGCATTTTTTTATTTACTATTTTTATTATTATTATTTTTAGGGAATTTTGGCCAAAAACCCCTACTTGAAAAACGTTTTAGGATTTAGCCCAACAAACGTTTTCTTTTAGTCTAAGGCCCAAGGATAACTGACTGAACTGAAACCCTCTTCCTATAAATTACACACTGAAACCCTCTGACTGAAACCCTCTTGGGCCTTAGACTAAAAGAAAACGTTTGTTGGGCTAAATCCTAAAACGTTTTCCAAGTAGGGGTTTTTGGCCAAAATCCCCTTATTTTTATTATTATTTTTTTTTTGGGTAAAATGTAATTGAAAAAGTTGGGTTTGATTTGACTGCTGCTAATATTATGAAAAACCCTTGCACTTGCCTAAAAGGACACGTGCGAATAGGTAACTTTCTTGGGAAGCCGTGGTTTCATGTTAGTGGGGAGAATGTTAGGACTAGGAGCGTGATCAGCGATGGTGATCCATAGATCCTGGGCTGGGCTGGTCCTGAGATTTAAAGATCCCTTGGGAAAATGCCCTTGCATCATCTCCATAGTAAGAAGCCAAGCAGGAGTAATTGGTAGTTACAAATTTTTTTTTTAGACTGGTGAGTTTAGAGATGAGGAACACCTAAATCCAACAACCCCTCTTCTGCTATATTGTTCGGCTCGGCTGGGCTCACCATTACAGCACACGATTTTTATTTTTCAACCTGCGACTCAAAGATCGTTTGCTTTCGTGGATAACTTAATCCCGATATAAATCCAATAGGGTCCACGTAAAACACCACCTAAACGGGTCCTAAATTGAGGACAAACAGATTCACCAATGTCTCTTTGGGACAAATTCATACACCTGCCATCACAGACATACGATCCTAGTTGCTAGAAGGAAACATACTAAAAGGGCACATTGACATCCATTCCAGCTATTAAAATAAACAAAGAAAACGAATACAATGTGCTTATGAGATTACCTAATCCAGTTGGCCGATCCGAGCCAACAGGTAAACCTTGAAAAGGTTGGATTATCAGTATCGATACATCGACGAAAACTGAGAAACACAAAAATGGTTTCATTTTGGTACCAGTGAAACCAACAAAATACATTTTGAAACATTTTGAAACATTTTGAACCATATTGGACATCAGAAGCATTTCTTAACTGTCCAAGTTACCTGATGCAAGTGCCCCTTACTCCGAAAAACAAAAGAGAAACCACAGAAGGAGAAAACGTATAAATATTCAAAAGAGAAAGCTACAGCCTGAAACAATGGCATATTTGTCTACATAAGGGACAATTACAAAACATAGTATCTAACTTAGCATTAGTAAAGAACAAGGGAAGCTCTGTACCAAGAATCCCGGTCCATCTGCACATAAAATACGACCATAACCAAGTATGCACATATGTCAAATGCTCCAAAATGTAGTATGATTACCCTAAATCGAACGTATTTTATACTGAGTATATGGCAAGCATCCAGTACAATTACCAAGGTTGAATGAGAAAAACATGCATTGTGATTGCGTAGCCTTTCATTGAGCAACATCTGGATCCAATCTTCTTTGAATAGCAGCCGCAGCCTAGAAAGATAAATCAGTGTAAAATGTGTAATTCACAGAGAAAAACAACTGGAGGAAATTAAAAGCAGCAGAATATATGCATATCTGGTAATGGTATTACGTCGAAGTTGCCTAGCTTGTACTGATAAGCCATTTCTTCTCTCAGTTGAGCTTGTTCTTTCATTGCTTGTGCCTGAGAATTTCATAACAAAACAAATCAGATAATAGCCGGAAACTTTCAATTATGGTTCCACTTAAAAAAAGAAGAGAAAATATATTTGCATATAATCAGGTTCCTTTTACCATTCCACTCTGCATAGCGATTTTTAAAGATTCCACCTCTTGCTCCTTTTGTTTTTCACGCACTTGCATCATCTCCAGCCTGCAGGGTGAAACAAATAACTCAAAATTACAAATAGCGGATCCAAGCTTAATGACCACACAGTACTCAGATGCACATGCATAGATGCTTAGATCCATAACAGGGCAACATTATAGTTCAAATCTGGAGTATACATCCACGCAAAATAATCTGACTTCGAGGACATCAGTTTTCGCACATAAAACCAAAAAGAGCATCCATTGTTATTCATGTACATTCTTCGAAGGACATGAATTGCCGAATTTGCAATGCTAGAATGAACTCCGAACATGGAAAACACAACAGTCAATGTGGAAATCCAAAAAAGAATAGAACTGTTGTGAATAGTTTACCAGTAAGCTGGAGAAATTACTATTCATGTTCTGAAGTCAAAACCACTAATTTCTTCAATTTAATAAAGATTTGATAGTTACTAACTTACTAGTTAGCACTAATGCTGTTACAAATACTTTTATTTCACAATAAATTCCATCAAATGCTCTCTGTACATACCGACGCTGTTCTTCGTCATTGAAGACCGTGCGCTCTTTTTGCTGAACCCTTTTATAACCCTTCTTCATTTCTTTTTCAATCTGACGCCTATGATAAGCATCTAGACTATAATATCTGCAACCACAGAGATTCAAGTATTTTTTTTGTTCGAATTAGCATTGCAACAAGTAGAACTAGACGTATGGTGATTATAGAGAGGAAAAAGACACAGGTGTTATTATAATGAATTCAGTGCGTAAATCAATTTAAAATGATAAAATAAAAATAAAAATAAAAACAAGCCTGGGAAAAAATAAGAATAAAAAAGGCATACTGATAAGAAAACAGGCTGATAACCCTTCTGGCACCGAGATGACTACCATGACATTTCATAAGTAAATAACGAAAAACGAATACAAGGTTGATGGAGTAGTACTCTTACTTTTTCGAAGGAAATGTAGCTGTATTGTGATCCTCCATGAACCTGTAAAAAGGATAGCTATTAGTAAAAGTACTAAAAATGGTCCAATGCATTAAAATTGGTATTAATCAAAGTAGGTCATATTTTATTTTTACTCCAGGTGGAGTAAGATAACCTTACTGTTTAAACATTTGCTTCTCTTCCCAGTTAGGTAGAGTTTCCAGGTTCACCTGTAATTCAAACTCCAATTAGTTACAAAGAGATAGACAGCAATCTCCAGTTCATTACTACTACTTCAATATTGATTCACAGATACAAAAAAGATCTCCCTTGAAACATTCCATCAACAATTCTTCTAAAAAAAAACATTCCATCAACAATCAAATACAAAACATGAAAATGGTCGCTGGGAAAAAAAACAAAACAAAACATGAAAATAATCAAGAACAATCTTCTAACTTGATTATCTCTATAGTCTATCCTAGAGATATTTGTATATATTGGTTCAAGGTAAGTAGATAGCAATGAGAAATAAAATAACTGCATCTTTCAGTATATAATGTAAATTACATTCAGGAAAAACAAATGCAAGCTTTCAAGTAGCTTCCCTAGATTCTCGATGTAGCTTATAGATATAAATACCTGTTTTACTTCTGATAGCCATGCATTGAACTCTGGTCTTTTGTTCCTAGAAAAACACACACAAATTCATCTCATCAAAGCATGGAAAAGATAGAAAAAGAGAGGAAGCACAAATGCACATTTAACCAAATAACAAAACAACATTCAGAAACCCTAATTGAAGTCAGAAATGCAGAAATTAAAGCATTACCACATATCAGTCTCCCTAATGATTCCATATTTCCCCCAAGAATTCGTGACCGCTCCTCTCGTCACTTCCTTCTTCTTCTTCTTCTTCTTTCTATCTTTTCCATCCTTATCCTTCTTCTTTCCCTTCCTCTCTTTCTCTCTCCTCCTCCTTCGTTTCTCCTTCTCATACTCTCTCTCCTTTCTCTTCCGTTCCTTCCTCTTTCTCCTCCGTCGCTCATCTTCACTTTGATCCGAATAATCAGAACCGTCTGATTCAGAATCAGAACCAGACATTTCCGAATCCGACTCATACGAAGAAGAAGATGAATCTTCATCGCTATAACGCCTCCGAGAGCTTCTCTTAGAGCTCCTACTCCTCTTCTTCTTCCTAATTTTACTGTGCTTTCTCTCTTTTTCGCGTTCAACAGAGTGATCGTCTTCGTCTTCGTCTTCGGACGAATACTCTTTCTTCCTTTTGGATTTCCTTTCATGATCTCTCTTTGAAGGAGCTACTTCTTTTTCTCGTTCTTCTTCATCTTCTTTGCCGTTTCTCTCAGGTGTAGATCTCTTTCGATCCTTCGCCATTTTCTTACAGTTTCAGACTGATTACAGAGCCAACCGAATGAAGAGCGAGAGAGAGAAATACAGTGATGAGTGTGAGATGAGGTCTGTCTGTGCTGTGGCGGCAAATACGGAAATGAAGAAGCGAAAGCCTAAGAAAAGTGTCTTATGTATGGGCTTAGGGCCCGGACAAGGCAATTTGAGAAATTTCTATTGTCGGGTTTCGACATCCGACAGGTGAATTTATCAGATGTTGGGCGGAAAGGTTAATGTTGGGTGCATTTTATGTTTTTGGAAAAAATTGAATTAGGAGAAGGGTATTTCTTAATACCAAACCATACTACCACACAAAGTAAGGATGGAGAACCCTAAGCAACCAAAGAGAGGGAGCGCTAGAGTAGCTAATTAAAAAATATCCCTAGTTTCAAAATACCTTCGGAGCATGAGAGATTCTGGAGCAAGAACGCCACCCCTATACCGCAGATTTCAGTTACTAAAGGAAAGCTCCTCCAGATTGTATATGGAGGGGTCTCTTGCGTCAGGCAACCACACTAGAAGAAGTCAGCTCACAACGACTAAATTTGAGCTAACAGAGAGTTGCATTACAATAGTAGAGATATAGATGTTTCGAGGCTAAAAGAGGAGAGATATTTAACGGATGCTGCAATAGTAGAAAACAAGTAGGGAAGGTAAAAATACAGGAAAATGGATCTTTGTGAAATAACATGATGGGAATTCCTCCTAGCTGCTTCAGTAGATATTAAGACAAATTTGAAACTTAATAATCAGGTACATAGAACATTTGGTCATCAAATATATTGCAAATCACCCTGCATATGAAGTTTGGTTAATCATCACTTGCAGGTTATGATCCATTTCAACTTTGAAAATTTCTGCACAAAATTGTCTGCTTCTTCACCAAACCAATTAACTCTTTAAGTTCTCATATGTAGCAAATGGAGGAAAAAAGAAACAAAACAGAAAGATGGAATGATTCGAATGAATCAACATTTGATTAAAATGTTTGGACGAAGATAACCTAAAGATTTTAGACAACACGTTCCGAAAATAATGATGCTATCTACATACATATGGAGAATGTCAGAAGTGCTCTGTATCTGTTAACTGGAGCCAAAGGCACATAAGTACCGGAATGCTTCAGTATCAGGCTTCCATAACATTATGATCCATGCGAGGCAACTTGCTAATTAGAGAACTGATCAAAAAACCGCAGACTGACATATCATTATTCAGCTTTAACTTCTTTTAAGCTCAAGATCTTCTCTGTTTCTTCATCTTCATCTATTTTATCGGCTTTCATACTCTCGAGAAGCTCATCTACTTCTTTTCCTTCTCTGACATTCGCTTTAATTAAGGCATGATACATTTCTCTATCCATGGGGATCACAGTCTTCAATGATCCAACAAAATCTTCAACCTCTTCGACCTGACCTTTATCACTGAGCCAACCCAATAGACTAGTAATCACTTTAGGATTAGGTCTCCACCCTTCACTACCTGCACGTAGTTCGAAAGCCATCTTCATGCACTCCAAAGCCTTCTCCATTTCACTCTTATTCACGTACCCAGCGGCAACTATACCCCAACTGTTAGGAATTGGAGACTTCCCTTTCTTTATTTTGTCTTCGAGCATTTCCTGAGCCTTATCAACCAAACCATTCTGACAATAACCAATCAGAAGTGTATTCGGCACACGGAAATCATAACTGCTAGTAGAAGATTCCCACTCCTCAAATAACTTCTCTGCTTCTTCTAACTCTCCAAGCTTCACTAGTGATCCTAGCATGATAGTATAATCAATATTAATATACCTCTTACAAACAACTTTCTTAAGCTCCCATAACCGCAGCACCTCGGTTTTATTGCCAAGACTTGCATAGGATGTAATGAGATGATTGTATCCATGCCCGTTATTTTTTCCCAGCTTCTCCTCTGATTTCTTCAGGTAAGCAAGAGCTTTTTCATTGAGACCTGCTTTTATGTAGAAATTGGCCACCATTGCGCAAGTGTTCCAGTCCATGAAGATTTGGGGTTGGCCCTCCATTTCTTGAAGAACCTTCTCCATTCCGTTGATATCGGATCTTGCTGCATAAGAGTTAATGCATATTGAATAGCTGAGGTTGTCAGGGGAGATCCCATTCTCCTTCATTTCTGCAAGCACATCAGGGACCTTCTCATATTCGTTGATATTTATATAGAGGGACATGATGTTATTGTAGTTGACAGAAGACATAGGCAAACCCATCTCCTTCATCTTCTGCATATGGGAGAGGGATTTCTCGGTCAGGCACGCTCTCGCATAACAGCTAAGGAGCGCTCCATAGGTCTTTTCCGTTTTGTCTTGGTCGCTCAAATTATTGAAGTAGCTTTCAGCAGAATCCAACCCACGTACCCTACCAATCAGTTCCAACTGCACAGCATGGTTGCTTGCTGTAAATTTGCAAATGCCTTTTTCACTCATCCACTCAGAAACCTGCACCCAAAAAATTAGACGACAAAGTGAACTTGAAAGACAAATAAATAATGCCATACTTAATGGATTCCTCGAGCGATCAGAATAAATGTTCTTTCCACATTATGCAGAGATAATGGATAGGGAAGGTTGAAAAGCACATATCCTGTTGTTGCTGGACAAGGCTACTCAAGAAACTGACCAAACTCTAAATGAGGCAAGAAGTTCCTTAGCATGCACGCATACAAATCCATTATAGCCATACTAATCAGTAGCCTCAAGTCCTGCTTTCTTCTCCAGCATGAAGCAAGTTAATGATTTTTCTGCCACAAAATTTTTCCACAAAACCCCTTTCTGAAGCCCTTTAAGTACTTAAAATTGCAATGCAGTTTAAACTTTAAAATCTCTCCTATCCACTTTTCTACATTTTCCATTATAAAATCTCTCCTATTCCAAACTAAAGTCTTTTTCTTTTCTTTTTTAATTGTGCAGTACCTGTGCAAAACATGGGCTTTTAAGGCAAGAAAATGTATAGTGTCCCCCAGCTACAATGTGGCTGCAATGGAAATATTTACCACCCAAGGAAAATGGGCATGATATTGGCATCATCAACAACCTTTGATGCATTGATTTCTGATCATTTCATTCAAATATCTTCCCTATCCCTCTTAACAGTCTAATATGATAAGCAACCCATGTTATAAGCACCATATTAAGGAATCGTTAATCATAACAACAAGTTATATATCAGTATTTGGTAACATAGGTTGAGTAATTAAATATTTTCATCCGATGACCACAATAATTAAAACATAAAGCGATATTGTCCCATGTTAACCTGTAAATATCTCAAAATATAAATAGCAAATGAACTCAAACTGGTACTGACATATCAAAAACACTAACACAATAAGTATGATATGGCCACATGTATGTACAGTTTATTTAAAATTCAAATATGTTAAGACTTACGATATTTTTTTTAAGAAAATACTAGAATCCATTATTTCAAGATAATGTACTAAGATTGTGCCTGCATAAGTTTATATACACTAAAATCATATAAGTTTTTTGGCAGGTAAAAACAAAATATATACAAATATTAAATACGAGCCGAAAAGTTTAAAATTGAAGAGTAAAATACCAAGTCCACTACAGTATGTTTTTTTATAAAATGGAGTGTCCTTGTAACATAGTCTGGAACACTTTATATTTGCACGAATACCACCTATTGCATGTTTATCTGTTTCTTTTTTCTCCATCTCCTATGCTTTCACAGTTCATTTCAGTGGAGTCGACAAAAGAGTACTTAAAACATTTCCAATTTCACCTTCTTCCCCAAATTCACAAAAAAACATCACCAGTAATCCCACTCCTTAAAATGCCATGGCATTTCCCTAAATTTGGGGAGAACTAATTCTTAGTCATAAATATTCTCAATTCAGCTGCAATTTCAAAATCTAAATTAAACAGATCCTAGAGATTCCTGTGGTTAAAAAAAAAAACAAAAATTATGTTACCCAACTATCCAAATTGGCTTCCCAAAACTATCCAAAATCGCAATGAAAAGTCTCATTTAAAGAATGGATAGTGTTCAAATGAAAACAAAAAGAAAATCAACAGGGAATTTGTTTCTTGTCATTTACCATCAGTTGTTTATTCAGAATCCCAGAAAAAATAAACAGAAAAGAAATATCAAACAGACAAAGGGAAAACCCCTAATTACAACATTAAAGTTCACTACTTCATTTGTATGAGTCTCTGTAATAAATTTTGTACCTTTTTGGGTTCTTATTTGGATTTTTAAAAAACCCAATATGAGAAATGCACTGTAACCCAAAACCTAAATACTTGTCTTATTCATCTTATTAGAAAATTTAGAGAGAGAGAGAGAGAGAGAGAGAGAGAGAGAGAGAGAGAGAGAGAGAGGACCTCAAGAGCTTGTGCATATCTCTTTCGCATCCGGAGGTCGCGAATGACTCGTTGGAGCTCTGTTAATCGAACTTTGCTTCCCTTGTCCATCCATTTTTCGAGTTCAGGAACCACACTGCTACTAGGTTGTCCGGGCCGTGTTATCTTAGCGAATCTACCCGTGTACAGAGACCGAGTTTCGCAAAATTGATGACCAGATTGGAGGTTTAACCTCAATCGACTCAGTATGGAAAATAGACTGGAGCTCATTTAGAGAATTCTAGGGTTTTTACGAGCTCTGAAACTGAAAGGTAGAAGATGTAGACTGGTTTTGACGAAGATGCAGAAAAAGTGAAAAACCATGGAGGGTTTAAGGTAGGGCTTTGGCGCCGGGTTCTGGAGAAGGGAAATTTTAAAGCCACCCCACCAAAATGTTATTGGCAAGCCCCTTAAGTTGGAGTGGTTGGACTTGGTCAATTTGATTTGACTCCAAAATTAGTAGTGGCAGTCTCTATTCTATTTGGGTCATTCTACTTCATCATGTAAAACCTTCTTTCCCATTTTATGTAGGAGGGCATTGGTTATTTATCGCGGATAAGTTCCGCGAGGTCTCCTTGTAGATAACTTCCGCATCGTGGAGATTTCCGCGGATACCCTTAACCCCTACAAAACACTTCAAACTAGCGGTTCAGGTGAAGGTTCTGAGGTTTTGAGGCTTGCACTAGCTATGATTTTTTGTTGGCTTTAAGGTTCTGAGGCTTGCATTGGCCATGCTCTAATATATATTGTAATTTAGTGACGGAAAAATTTTGATTTCAAATTGGAGGTGCCAGTAAGATTGGGGCTTGCAAGGTGCTTATAATCGAGGCTTGCCAATAAGATTTTGGAGGACGTCTATAAAACGACTCTTTGGAGAAAGGTCTTTCTAAGCCCAACCAAGACCCCCCAAAATTTTCTTTGAGCTGAACCACTTAAGTTGAGGCCCATAGATATATATGCTCATATAAAGCCCGGGCCTGCATAATTCCACATAATCAAATGTTTTTGGTAGATGGGACTATATATTGCCCAGGTTACAATGTCAAGCATGAGTGTAGATACACCGCCGATCACGAGTGTTTGAGACATAGGAGCCAGTACGGACATTCAAAGACACGATGGAGAGAGATCATGATCAACAACATATAACTACTTATTTATTACAAAATACATAGTACATATAACTAATTATACGGGACAAATCCATGGGAATACCACAACTTGGCGGTGTATCCCAATACCTCTTCTGAAATGAGGGATATCAACTAACTGTGTTGCGTGTGCTAACTAGCACAATTAGTAATGTTTATCATTGTTGATAACTTGGACCCAGATTCAATCTCATGTTTGCATCAAGTTACTGATCTTATTAAAAACAAGCTCACCTTTAAAATAAAAATGTGTTAAGTAGTGAATAGGAATTCAAATGTTTGAGAAAAAGCACCAATGGACTTTATTTTCATTTCCACAAACTCAATGGTATAATCTTTGGGGCTGTAAGGAAGCTTATTCCATAAAATAACCAACTATTGGTTATGCTTCTGAGTAGAGCTGGCAATTTGACCCGTGACCCGCTGACCCTACCCTAACCCGACCCTACCCTAACTCGACCCGTCAGTTAAACGGATAGGGTTAGGGTTAGGCTTTTTCGACCCGTTATCAAACGGGTCAAACCGCCTAAATCCGCGGATAACCCGTGACCCGCGTACTTTTCATATGTTTTGTTTAAAATAATGTTTAGGTTTTAGGTTTTACCTTTTTTATGATGTTGTCGGTGATTGATGGGGATGCTTTTTGTTTTATTTATACTTTTCTTTTTATTAATAAGATTCCACCTTCTTCCCATTTCTCACAGATAAAATTATTGATCTCAATCCTCTTGTTTAAATGTTTCATTTGTGATGGAAGCCTTGATAGGAAAAGGAGAATACACAAACTTTATCTTCAATGGTACTCGTAACTCTTTAGTAACACCGGTGATGAGATGCCGCAATATTTCTAGATCCGAACCAAGGGATGCTTGGTCTGCTACGTTAGGATCTGCTCCAACAGAACGACTCCGACGCGCCATAGCCGAAGATCTCATATCTACTCTTCTTCACTCGCGGATGGTTGCACCTCTTCTCAGTTCCCTCTGACTACTATTTTAGGGGGAAAATAGGAATAGGGCAAGTTATAACAAGGTGAAAATCCCTCACCTTCCAACGGAACAACGCCGGCGCTGCAGATTCGTAGATCTCATCAGATCTATAAAGATGGAAGACTCTCTATATATCTATTAAATGTAAAATAAATTTTTTTAAAGAAAATAACAATTTAAGTCTTAAAACAAAAAAAAGAATTAGGGTCACGGATAGGGTCAACCCTGTTAGGGTTAGGGTTCGAGAAAATGACCCGTTTCATAAACTAGTCAGGGTTAGGGTTTGATATTTTTGACCCGCTGACCCGCTAACCCGCTTAGGGTCGACCCGCGGATGACCCGTTGCCAAGTCTACTTCTGAGTCATGTAAACGTTAAGTTTCTTTGAATTTGAATTACAAATAAACAACAAATTTTGTGTTATTTCTACCACACTCACCGTTTCGTAGGATTCTCCAAATTTCGAAGAATTCAACCATTGACTTCAGTATTAAAAACACACAGACGTTAACAAACATTTTAATACTAATTGAAAGTTTTGATAATAGGAGAGACAACAAAAATTGTTGATTGATCATCATGTCATAAGAAAAAATCGGAAGTGAAAATGCATTCAAGGAAGACAAATTTAATATAGTGTTGGTGATGGGAGAGGATCATCTTCGCACCCAGACAACCCCTTGAACAAACTGTTGGTTGCTACAAAGCACATATACGATGATTAGACATGAACATGGATATAAGGTATGAACATTACGATTAAACACGAACACAAAGGCGTGACGAATGCTGTTTTTTTAAATTTTTAATTAAAAATATTACGAAATATAGACCCGGAATACGAAACAAACACTATTCTCTTAAAAAAATGTATTTACTTCACTTGTTATCTATAACTAGGCTATTAGGTCCAAAATTGATAATTTTAATACCCATTGAGCTTATTTACTATTTTCAGATATTAGGCCCAAACCAGGCAAATTAATGCCCATTGCCTTATTATTATTTTTTTTGATCGGAAAAGACAAACGAATATATATAAATAGAAAAGGATTTACAAGATATATAACTAAGAGCATCTCCAATGCAAATGTCTGAAAATGTCTTGTGCTTCCTATGTGGCATATTGCCCAAGACAATGTCTTCCTCATTATTAGGAAAAACTTCACAATAGACATTCAAAAATAAGAAGTCACCTCCAATGCAAAAGTCTTCACATGCTTTTTTTCTTATGTGGCATTTAATTTGTAAAAAATGTAAAATTATTTTTGTTAAAAAAATTGGCGGTAAAAATCCCACTAAAACCAAAAAAAGTTTAGTAACTGTAAAAAACAGTTTTTCTAGGGCATAAAAATAAAAACATTTTTTTATTTCACTAATTTTTTTTATATTTTATTCATAATTAGTGACGTGGATGTGAAGACATTGTGAAGTTGGTTGTCTAGAACTAGACAATGGGTTTCACAATGTCTTTCATTCTCATTGCCACGTCAACTTCCACTTTTGTCTTCACAATTGCATTGGAGAAGGTTTTTTGGAGCAAAAGTCTTTCTTTCCTATGTGGCACCTACTTTTTATCACATTCACAACTGCATTGGAGATGCTCTCAGCTTCCAATACTAAGAAGTTGGGTAAAACAAACTGAGCTGTAATGTTTCAGTTAGGGCTTATTATTATTTGCAGAGTTAAGAGAGAGACGAGAGAGACGAGAGAGAGAGAGATATGAAGCTTGTCCAATGGAGTAGGTTGGTTCCACTGCTGAGCAGACTGAGCTGTAATGTTTCATATCCTAGGGTTAATAAGTTCAAGGTTTTATTCTTCTCCACTAAAACCCTAAACTCACATTCATTTGATTCTCTGTATAAGAGGGTTTCACCGATTAGAGACCCCAAGGCTTCTATCATTCCAGTCCTCGAAAAATGGGTAGAAGATGGCAATACCGTCAAGAGATTAGACCTTCGATTGCTCATCCGGAGGATGATGTATTACAGGAGATTTCAACACGCACTCGAGGTCCGTCGGTTATTTCCATTTCTACTTTCTCTCTCTTGAATTTATACTGTTCTTCTCAAATTATTATTTTTCCTTATAAAGTACTGTAGAAAAATTTCAATTTTTTAGATCGAAGAGTAATCTTTAGGGCTAAATTTGACTCATTTAGACTGTAAATTATGAATTGGGCTAGTCAAGTTTTTTTTTTTTGTTCTATTCTTTAAGTCATTTTTCTATAGGGCTCATAAATTGTGCTTCTGTTCTACCATTCTTAAACCCTCCTTGAATCTATTACCAACCTAACTTATAAC
Source organism: Macleaya cordata (assembly GCA_002174775.1). NCBI lineage: Eukaryota > Viridiplantae > Streptophyta > Magnoliopsida > Ranunculales > Papaveraceae > Macleaya > Macleaya cordata. Next base: position 1,036,957 of record MVGT01004291.1, read on the forward strand.
ACCCCGTTTACACCAGCATTTGGGCCCACGTGAAGATGCTCCCAGGGCTGTTTTTTTTTCTTCCCTGTGTCCCTAGATGAATGATGATTTCCTCACCATATAGATGATCCCCATAAAAAATCATCACATTGTTAAATTTTTAGCTCCACTAAAAAGTTGGTTGAAAATCAATGATAAAAGGATGTTCAATTTAAAATTTGGATCAACTTTAAATGGGGTTATAAGTTTTAGAACAATGTATTTGTGAGGATGATCTACATGGGGACGAAATCATCCTTAAAAAACAAAAGAACAGCCTTGGGATGGTGGTGTAAATGGGGTGCAAGAGGTTAACAAGTGGAACTGTGGAAGTATTGTTTGCCTTGTTAGATCTAAATACTGAAATTCAGGGTTCAATATTTCGCTTTTGGTAAGGGTTTTTTTTCTTTCTTTTTTTTTTTAAGAGAGAGGCCATAGTTTTTTGGTTTGCACTTCTATTATTTTCTTTTTTGATGAATGGCTGATTTCAAAAATTAAACAGAGTGTTTTTGTTGTGGGTTCCTTGTTTCCGGTACAAACTACCAGTTCTTGACATTTGTTTCAAATCTTACTTCAGATATCTCATTGGATGAGCGACCGTAGGTATATTGAATTATCACCCAGTGATGTTGCAATACGATTGGATTTGATCTTTAAGGTTCATGGCCTAGAAAATGCAGAGAAGTATTTTCATAGCATTGCAAAACCATTAAAAGCAGCTCAAAGTTATGGTGCTCTTTTGTACTGCTATGTGAAAGAGAAATCAGTCGATAAAGCACATGCACTCGTTGAAGAGATGAAGAAGTTGGGCTTCGCAACAACTTCTTTTGCTTATAATATGTTGGTGAATCTTTATTCTCAAACTGGACAAAATGAGAAGATAGAAATCTTGATGCAAGAAATGAAATCGAATGGAATTCCCCGTGACAAGTTTACGTTGCTTAATCGGTTGAATGCATATGCAGTTAAATCCGATATTGGTGGGATGGAAAAAATTCTGAATCAGATGGAGGAGGCTCCCGATATTTCTATTGATTGGAATGCTTATGCGATCATGGCAAATGGGTATATGAAAGTTGGGTTGACGGAAAAGGGTTTGGAAATGCTGAAGAAAGTCGAGGAAATGACTATAAATCGAAAAACCAATATGGTTTTGGATTTCCTTCTAACATTGTATGCAAGAACTGGAAATAAGGAAGAACTATACAGAATATGGAATTTATATAAATCAGCAGGTAGGGTGCAAAATACATCCTATTCATCCATGATAACATGTCTAGCGAAATTGGATGACATCGAAGGTGCCGAGAAGATCTTTCAGGAGTTTGAATCTAGCTGCACCCGTTTTGATTTCCGGGTCTTGAATCGGCTTCTTGTTGCTTATTGCAAGAAATGTCTTTTTGACAAGGCTGAGTCAATTGTTAGGAAGAATGTAGAGGAGTCTGTTAAAAGTGGAAAAGCACCTTATGCGAGTACTTGGAATATCTTAGCAATAGGGTATTTGGAGGATAAGCAGATGCCAAAAGCAGTAGAGATGGCAAAAAATGCATTGTTGGTAGGAAGACGAAACTGGAAGATGGATCCCACCACTGTGGATTCCTGTCTACAGTATTTGGAAGCGCAAAGAGATGTTGAAGGAGCAGAAGACTTCGTAAAGTTACTTGGGGCCTCGGGTCTATTAACCCAGGAAGTTTACAATAGGTTGCTAAGAACTTATATTGCAGCTAAAAAACCGGTGTCTAATGTTCTTGGTCGGATGAAAGTTGATGGTTTTTCTGTTGCTGAAGCAACAAATGAGATCCTGTAAAAAAAGCCCAGGTCATCATAGGTACCTGAACTATTCAAAAGTTTTAGCCGGACCATCCTTTGAAGGTCCCATGAACTAAAATTCACCATTACAGACAGAAGAACTAATTCGCGATGTTGAAGTTAATTGTGCTCTATTCAGATAACCGACCTGTCTAAACCTTTTACAGTCTCTGCAACAGAAGGTGGAGTTGTTCCTTTCAAGTTCATGATATTGAGGTACCGAACAAGATTGCTGCTGAGGCATCTATGATCCTCCTGAAACAGGGGAAGGGAGAGAATGGTTTCTTCCAGGTAGATCTTGGTGGAATTTAGATTGGCATTGACATAATAGGAATATTTCGTCTAATAAGGAGGATTCCCCGAATACCTGAAATAGAGATGATCATAGAAAATGTGAAATATTTGATAGGATCGAGATTCAGTGCTATACATCTTCCTCAATAAAATTCACAAGAGCTCGAGAACTTTTTCTGTAAGGACTGCTTGCGATAATGCAAATTATAACTTGCATATGCAAGTTATAGTTTACATAGTCTATTTTCATGCATTTGCTTCGTGAATGAGTTTTATTTTAAAAATTAACTATATACAAATCTTTGTTTGCATACAATTTGAGTTTTTTAGCTTCTTGAATGTTTTTTTTTTAAATAACTATATGCAAGTTATAATTTGCATCCAATCTGGGTTTTATAGTTTTATAATTTTATTTTCTGTTTTCATTTATTTAAATTAAATATATAGAAATTAAAATTTGTAGTATGCAAATTATAGTTTGCATATAATCTGGGTTTTGTAAATAGTTTTTTTTTTTTAAATTTGTAGATAGTTTGCATATAATTTGGAGCTTCGTAAATGAGTTTTTTTAGTTTTTTTTAATTTGGTATTCATGTCTGATCTTGTTTTTAAGATCTTGAAAAGTGCTTTCTAACGGTATAAATTTTGTTCAAATCCGATTTATATTTTAAAAATTATGGCCATTTTTATGTTAAAATTCATTAAATAGATTTTGGTAACGTGCACCGTTGTTATTAAGCAGAGGGTTTTTTTCCGTCTTTTTGCATCGCGCTAACGTGCACCGAGGACTATCCGTGCATAAAAAAAAAAGAGTTTGTTCTACCCGTCATTTTTTTTCCATGCAAGGATATGTCACTCATATTCTGTTTTTATTTAAAACAAAAAAAATAAAAAAGGGTTAAAGAGGTCACGTGTTGGTTTGAGATGCTATTGAAGTGCTGATTTCCGACTCGGAACGTGAATCTGCGATTCACCATAGATTGCGCATACAAGTCGTATCTGTATGGTGATTCTTGACTACGAATTGTACGAGTCGAATCGCGACTCGTACGATATACTAACAACAATGGTTTAGATTGATTAGAATTAGTAGTTTAATTGAGATTAGATTAATTAGGGATCTTGGTTTAATCATGTACTACAAAACCCACTTTGGTTCATTGTTAATCATGGAATTATTTCATCGATAAACATTACTTCATTATATCTCTTTAGTTTTTCTTCTTACCAGAATCAGACTGAAGTGAGTGGATTATCATCATATATAGTTTGATTTACTGAGAGGTTGTAGTTTTCCTCTTTGTATGCAAATGAGGATGATTCTGAGTTAAGTTAAGAGGGCATTATTCAATTTAATTTGTTAATTTGGAACTCCATTTTATTTATATTTTCAATTCTAAATATGTGGATTAAAGGAGTTTCAACCTAACAAGTAGTAGCTCTACAAAGAATTTTTCATTTTACTTTAGACCACGGTTTTAAACTGTGGTATGAAGTAGTGTTTGTAACTGTTGTCAAAGCCCATGGTTAAAAGTTTAATGAAAAGCCACAGGAAAAGTGTAGAGTAAAAAATAAAAAATTTCAACATCATATTTTCTAAAAAATAAAAAATAAAAAAATAGAAGATTTAGCGCGGGTACGTAGATCATCACAAATATATCTTTCATATAGTAAACTTCTAAAATACATCTTCTGATGCAGACGCAATGCACGTGCTGTCTGCTAATCCTCTACTAATATTTAAACATCCATACGTAAACTAAGTTCATCATGTCATGTTAAAATTGTACATGCACATGAAACTTAACAATAAACAACTAGTTAATTAATTAAACCTTAATTATTTTTTGTTATAAAATTAAACAATTAAATTGAAGTAATTAATGAAAAATTTGCGTTCTTGATTATAATAATAATATCATCATCTAGTGCTATATAGCTCGATCCTTGTCAATTAAAACTGATTTCGGGAAGAAAACGTTTGTCCAAATCTCCATGAGGAAGGAACGACATTATAGAACACTAAGGTTTTCCCATCGACTAAGGTGAGTTTGATTGACAGTCTTTGGCTCCTTAGGTCTATGCTGCTTTGCCAGTTCGCACCCCAGTTTCGGTGCATCGGAACCCATGATCTCGTCTTTGATCCCCTTATCCATGCAGCCTTCACAGATCCGTTCCCTCCTACGTTCGAGATCATTATCATATTGAAATTCAATTGACCCTTCAATGTGAATCGTACCCCGCCCCTCCGTTTGCATGGCACCCTTCAGTAACAAAATGCGTCAAATAATATGTCAATGAAAACAGTTAAGAATTAAATTGTTATATCACAAACACAAATTTTTAAGCTCTAGTTATATATAGCCATTAAATCACAAAAAAAATAAAAATAAATTATAGCCATTGGATTTTTAGCTTTTTTTTTTTCTTCTTCGTGAAGATTTTTATGGAATTTTTTTACCACCACAACCGTAGATGAGTTTACATAAGCACGAGCTCGACATACTTTTTGTAAAGATCTACATTGGCATTAAAGTAGAGCTAATTAATTAAAAAGTAGACTAAGTAATGCACTTATTTAAAATATAATTTCCTATGAATTAAATTGCTAGCTTGAGGAACCTAGCTAACTAGCTAAGACAATGCATTTAGATCAGAAAAAAAAAAACCCTAGCCAGGACAATATAGATCAGAATTAAATTTTTGAGTAGGGTTTGTCATGAACATGTTCTCATTCACTTTTATTAATTAGTTTTTATCAAATTAAGTGGGTTCCAGCAATAGTGAGCTATATATATAGTTTTATATACTCTTATTAGTTGGTCTTAATGAATGAAATGGCAGTGCAAATTACTCTCTCTCTTGATCTCTCTCTTTCTCTCTCTAGATTTGTTGTGTGTTTTAGAACAATTAATCTGTAACTCTGTATTATGTATACCTTCTATAGAGAACAGGGATTATGCCTTCATTGCCACGGCGTGCAATGCGAAAGAAAGCAGGCATTGACATATCGAAGTGCTGGCGAGGAGGATCACAAGCCCCTCCATGGCCATTCGGAGGACAGAAGTTGGTGGCTGTGACGATCACACTCGAATGCCTGAGGCACCATTTTGGGTCAGTCCGTACGTTGCACCTTAGTTGATAACATGCACCACATGTCTCACCACCTCTAAACAGTGCACCACTCAATGCCGCCGTATTTATGCCGAACCCCGCATGAAACGTATTATCATAACCACAAGCTCCTCCTACGTACATTAATCATAATAATATCATCAAAATTAAGAAAAACCATTACTCGATCAACAAAGCAAACATGCATGCATGATAGAACATGTTACATAGATAGAGATCAAAGAGCAATGGTACGTAAAATTGAGATCAATCGATTGATCGATATTCCTACAGTGCTTACTACTTCAATTCTCGGAAGGTCACCCATCTTAATACTACTATGATCACCCCAAGTACGTGTTGTGGAGTTCTGATGAGATCCAATGCACTAGTATTGGTATGATCGCACCTACAATGTCTAGTACTACGTACACCTTTCTCTCTCTTTAGATGAATGTACGTATGTAGATATGTACTCTGATTGATCAGTATTATTATTATTAGGTACGTACCGAGAGAGGTGGGATTTTCATAGGCTCCATAGTAAGTAGCATGACCGTTGAACCAACAGTTAACTCCTTTCAAAACCAAATTAGAACCCAAGCAGATGAAGAAAATAAGCAGAAGATGAGAAGTTAACGATGATGAATAAGAAACTGTCATTTTGATTCGATCTCGTTTCTTTTCTTAACACAAAAAAAAAAACAAAAAAAAAAAGGATTCGGAAACTTCGAATGGTGGTGATGGTCCTACATCTGGAAGTGAACACCTTCCATTTATAGACGAAATTTTACGCGTTTAATTAATTTGTCGGTGAATACAATAAATAAAAAGCATATAAACAATATATTGTTCAGAATTCAGATTTGAGAAGAAGGGAAAAAAAAAAAATTTAAAGAGAACGCGTTTTTTATTTAATCCACGACTCGACTCGGCTCCCCTGAAGGTACGGAATTGAAGAATTATTAGTACGGTGTTTAATTTGTTATGAACAGTTGCTGAAGTACAACGTCACATGGGGAAGCATGCAGTTATTGCTGCTGGCCTGCTGCTGCTATTAGAATTGAAGAAGAAGAAGAATAATAAAAAGAATTAGCTTAGCTAGACACCCGAATCCGATTATTGATTCACAGTCATTTGTCGGTGATTTAAATTTTTTTTTTGCAGTACTTCTTCTTATCAATAAATCTAGTATGCATGATTATTGAAATTTTGAGCTGGCAAGACAAAGTTTTGTGAACCTAGTGATAGATTTTTTTTTTTCTTTTTGAAAACAAAAGAATGGGTTAAGTACTATGAAGCACGGACATTTTATTTGGGATAGCGTGTCTATATTAAATTATATGTGTCAGACACTTGGATGTGGCATAGTAAATATTTGGCCGAAACAAAGTATTCAATGTGATTTCTTTATTTTTTAAGATTTAGCGTGTATGTTGTATTCGTGTTGTACGTATCCGTATTCTCCATGTCAGTGTTCGTGCTTACTAAATTAAAAGTTTTTTTTTTAAAAAAGGGATAACTATGATTAGGTAATTGTGATGTCAATACTCAATACCCACACAAAGATTTACCAACTCTTGGGCCCTGCTTGGTATGCAGAGAAAATTTGCAGAATGCAAATTACCACAGCCGTGGTAGTGGTAGTTTGCATGGACAAACAGGGCCATAGGTATCCTAGCTAGCAGAGGAATACCATACTAAGCAGCTGATTTATCGATTTGACTGGGAATAACTGCAGACGCGAATTTTTCCTGCATACCAAGCAGGGCCTTGGATGCGAAAAAGTTCACGAGTGTCGATCAAAAATGCTATACAATCCAAATATTTCACCTAACATAAATGTTTTCCTAAGCCTGATACGGTGAGGCACATTTTGTAAAAGAGTAATACTAGCTAGGGGTATCAAAATTTGGTCACATAAAGTATTTTTTGATGTGAGTAATGAATATAAGGCTTGGTCAAAACAAAATATTCAATGTGATGTCTATTTTTCTTTCAGCCGCTACTTACATCAGACTAAATTACAATATTTTTAGCAATTTTCATGCCCCCACTTTACATGTGATGTGGGTGCATATATAATATATCCTCCATCATCAATCATCATATTGTATTATTAGGTTGAAGGAGGGTAGATTGGTAGGGTTGAACATAATGTACAACATATATATGTATGTGATATAGGATATTGTGCACCTACGTACTAACTTACCCGTAATTTGTGTGCACAAAATATAGCAATCTATCAGTCGATCGTACTGAATGTGGGGAATGAATGAAAAATGAAGACTCAGGTGCACATGGACATCAATCCGTAGGTCTTTGACTTTCTTATAACTGGTGGGTCCCACATACTAAAAAATGCAAGATCAAGTGAACACAAGATAGGGCTGATGAGTCAATAATTTATTTTGGATGGGGCACTAATCAAATGTGTATTCAATCTTATATTAAAGGAAGAGAAAATTGTTAAATTTCTGTCAAAAAATTAAAATTGCCCTATGCCAAACGAGAAGGGGGCATGTGTGTGGCATGGTTGTGATCCTTTCTCATTCTATCTTTTGAGGGGTGGTAGGTTTAAGTCTTGTACGAAACTGAATATGTTATAGTACTCTTTATTGTTGATGATCCGATGGTTGATGATTTCTTTTTTTTCTTTTCTTTTGTTGTCAGTGGCGGTACTCTCTACATTATTTAATTAATACATTCTCATCACCTCTCCCAAGTTGTCGATATGCTGAGACGATCAGACAGACAACCTTGGAAGATGTCAAAGTGCCACATCCACAACTTAATTCCTTGGGCTAGCTGTGAAAGGAATTCTATTTGGTGCACCCACCTTATACGTCAGATTTTCACTGTTCCGCAACTTTCGTTTTCACTTTTTAAACTAATCGCATGTGCCAGTGTTGCAACATGGGCGGGTTGGATCTAAGCCCAACCTGTGTATCCGAAAGCCCAAAATAATCCAGCCCAATCCAATATTTCTAAAAAAATTGCTTAATCTAGATCCAATTACAGTCCATTCCAGCCCATGCTCAATCCGGGTTAGGTAATGTTAAATCGTGCTAGATTTTTATTTATTTTTAAATTTATTTTTTGTTGTCGGGTTAGTGATGTGTTTTTCTGATTTTTAACTAATTTTCAGTGTAATTAAATTATATATATTTTAGTAGGAGTGTTACATTATATTATTGTACTTTAAAAATCTGTAATATATAAGTTAACTTTTAATGATCGATTTGAGGACTAAAGTTTTCTTATTTAGCTTTTGTCTTTCTTCCATGATCTTGAGTTAAAAGAAAAGGAGTTTAGAAAGTGCAAAAGTGGAGGGGGGTGGGAGGGAGAGTTTTACTAGAATAACACCAAAATTTGACACCAAATATTACATCTGCTTTTTAAAAGTGGTATGAGGGGCTGAAATGGAATTAATGCTTTTTCATGATTGGTTTTCAATCAATAAAATAAACAGATGTAATCTTTGATGTCAAAATTTGGTGTCCTTGTAGTATTGCTCTGGGAGGGATAACCTAGAATATTGTTGATGGTTGACTACTGAGCAATGAGCATGTTAGTAGCTTTTTAGAGAGAGAAAAGAACGTAAGTCACTCGAAGACAAATGAGAAAGAAGAAATTTAAGCATACACACACATGGACCCATGTGAACAAAAAAAAAAGAAAAGAAAAAGAAACAATGGAAAGAAATATAGGTGGAATAAAGCACAATTGAGTCAAATATTTTTGTAGGATAACCATGTAACATGAGTGGAACCTTGCTAACGCCCTAGTCAAGGTTCAAACTCGGACCTAAATAAGAAAGGGAATACCTTACCATCTAGGCAACCCAATAGAGTCAATAGACCCATCAAATTTGTGGTAGAAAGCAAAAGAGCATGTACCTATACAAATGTATACAAATATAATAAAGCTCTCCCCTTTTAACTTTGAAACCACCCAACCTACTTCACTCAAGTCACTCAAATTGGTGGTCGACCACTTCATGAAATTATTTCTTTAATTTACTCCGTGTAAATTAGAAATGCGCATTAGTATAAATTAGAAGTGCGTATTGATCTCATGTCGTCTCGTACTATATATCATGTCCTCCGTTGTAAAAGAAGTGAGGCTCTCACTGCGAAATTTTGCTCCCACTTTTGAACCACATTCTTTTAGTTTGGCTCTGGAAGTTCTTCGAAACTTTAAAACATTTTTTAATTGGATATTTTAAGATTTCCACTTCACACTCTAGTTGCTTAGTATTTTTTTGCATTTTAGCTGATTTTGGGTCTAACTTATTAACAAAGTAGGTACATCTAGAATTAATCAAATCACTAGAGAAAAATTTGAAATTGTAACATAAAAACATTAAAGAAAGAGCAAAATCAACACAAAAGTACAATCCTAGCTAGTATTGGCAAACATAATATATGTATATTATTATAAATTTCTAAGCATTATATTAGAATTCACTGAGGAAACAAAATTACACGCCTAGATCGATCATCCAATCAAAGAGGCTCTATAATCTCTCTCTGATTTTGTTTACATATCTCATCTCTATCCACTTACTACAACAACTACAACTTACCGTGTTCATAAGCTTCTTATCACTTTTTACAATTTATACACGAGGGTAAAAGATGATATAATCCCCAAGAGTGGTAAGTGCTAGGGCAATAATAATCAGAACAAGAGAAGGCACAACACAAAGCAACAGAAGAGGAAGATAGAAATTCTGTTCAGTGATTTCTCGGTTTGCATCTCCTGCCTTCTCACTCTTGGACTACTACTACTACTACCTGCCTGGTAGTATGATGTACTACTATTTCTACTACTCATAGGATACTGAAACCTAAACATACTCGCCTCCGAGTTACCGAACACTCTCGCGTACACCATCTCCCCAAACATTTCAACCATCGGGTAAAAGGCGTTCATCGCTGTAGTTCCACCGAGATTAAACATCGGTTGTGGATTAGTGTAAGGTTGTTGATGATGATGATGTTGTTGTGTTTGAGAGTCAAAAAGATTTCGATGATGAAGCTGTCGATGACTAGGGCGTGGTGATGTACTAGTTGTTATAAGGGCATGTACCCCACAAGCTGAAGGTCTACAAGGTATACGTAAACCAGGGAAGGGTCCTTTGCTTTCTGATTCGGTTTGAGATGGGGAGGACTGACCTCGGCCGCGGCCGTAGAGTGGAACCAGTGTGGAAACAGAGACATCAGCTTTGCATACTGGGCATAGTGGTTGTTGATCTGGATCGTTGGTGGCATTCTGTAAGTGAAGCCATTTATAGATGCATGGCCAGCAGTAGAGGTGGCCACACAGAGTGACTACAGGGTCATGGGCATTTTCTAGACAGATGTTGCAATCGAAGCAGGCGTTAGCTGTGTTGTCCAAGCTAGATGTTGCTGCTGTAGCTGAAACTGATTTCCACTTCTGTGGTTGAGATCCTTCTGAATCCCCATCTTGTTGTGCCACGATTTCGTGGAAGTATTGCTCCATGGCCATGTTTTCTGTTTAAGAATGTTTTCTTGATCAGGTACCAATTATTTCCACTGCAGAGCACAAGAAGAGCAAGAAAGTGATCAGAGAGAGAGAGAGTATAAGTGTATAGCAATGTTTACAAGTCCGAATGGGAATATTTATTGTATCTCCGGTGGGGAGGAAAAATATTTTGTTTGATCGATAAAAGTGTTAGAAAAATAAGAGCCACATACATCTTTGGTAAGCAACACAAAAGAAAAGAAATAAGACAAAAGGGAAATACAAGAAGAGAACTATGGACCAACTACTGAGGAAACAACCAACAGAGATACAAACGATCAAATAAGAGGGATATTTTCAATTTTCCATGACAACTAACCAATCCCTGAATTTAAGTCTTTGGCTTTTGAGGTCACTAGTGAGATAGATAAGTTTGTAATTTAAGTCTTTTTTTTTTCATGTGGTTCAGTATAGATGAGAGTGGGGTTATAGATAAGTTTTGGTTGGTCAATTTTTTCTTTTATAAAAAACAATGTTCCAAAAAAAATAAAAATACTTAGTTTTGTTATTCTAGAATCTAAATAACATTATGTTAACTAATATTTACTAGTAAACAGTAGTAAAACATAATTCACAAATTCTAATATTAAACTAGTCTTTATGTGTGGTGCAAGGCATGGCAATTTCTTTTTGATTAATTTTGAATTTTTTTTATCTTGATAGCATAAGATAGAATAAGGCTGCATAGAATATTTTTTTAATAGAAACAAAAATAAACTACTAGAAAAGAGTAATATGATAAAATTTACAAATTCTAATATTAAATAACTCAACTTTTAACACTAAATAATATTAATTAATCTTATTAAATATTACTTAAAAAAAATAACATAAAGAAAATATAAACTTACAAACATCACTTTTATATACTAAATCTTCTAAAGATCAACATACATTATCTAAAATACTATATAATAATAGAGATGATGTCTAGGTAGTCACATCTCTATCCTTATTCCATAGGTAAAACCTAATATAAAAATGAAATTATTTTTTAATATCATCTCATATAATGGATTTTAGAGTCGACAACATAAGGTGTGTTTTGATATTGTCAGTGTCACTTCCTAAAATAATGTCAAGTAGGAATTTCCATTTGAAATTTTTAATTGAGTTCAGTGACAGATGTATGCCACACGGCAACTTGTACCAAATGTAATGTCCTACTCTCAAGTAAAGGTCAAAAAAAAAAAAAAAAA
>MVGT01004291.1:1049368-1064317 GCA_002174775.1 Macleaya cordata
AAAAAGGAAAGGCGTGCATTTCAGCATGAGTTGCTACGGAAGGGGGCCAAGAAGAAAAAAGGGAAAAAGCAGAGATTCTCAATCCAAGAAACGCAGACCATGAAAGATAACATGTTAAGAGCGACCCCACCCCCACAGTCTCTGTTTAACTGAAAGCAATTCAAAAAGAAAAAGAAGACAAGTTGCAATTATGAATGGAATATAATTGATCCCGACGCACTCCCAGAACTGAATTTTATAAGATATTTAATTTTTAGTTGTCTATCTTCATTGGTATTCAAAGAAAAACCCAATTTTATTCATTTTCTTCTTGTTTCCTCTATATATTAGTATTTAGTAGTATTTTGTTGGGTTAAATCCTAAAACGTTTTCCAAGTAGGGGTTTTTGGCCAAAATCCCATATTTTTTTTCCCTTCATAGACTAAATTTGAAAATTCAATACTCGTCCACAAGCACATTACACCGTCAGATATATACGGTCAATTCCACCATCATTTGACTATAATACACCAGATGGTTAAATGAAGGATGATGTTGTGCTCGAGCATACGCAGAATAGCATTGTATAAAGACATAAGCAAGTAGTTGAGAATCTTCTCAAGATCTAGACAGCTTACTTTAATTAAGATTTTAGGCACACAGGAAAATAGAATAAATATAGCCAAATGACTCTTTTAAGTCTGCATCTTACGATCAAAGACAATAATATCTAAACGGTCAACTGTGGATTACACCATTGTGATAAAACGCCTTTTCAATAAGAAGGAAAGCCTCCAACAAAATTAACATGTGTAATGATTTAACAGCCTAACCTTCCAATCCACCTAACGCACCTGGTGGTTCAAGAACGACTAACGCGCCTTCTTGATGGCGACATTAATTACTTGTAGAATCGAGACCACTAGACACCTTTTTAACCTTTTTAGCTTATATCATGACTGAGCCCTAAAACTTCAACAACACTAAGAAAAATTCAAATGAAATGGAATGCAATTTTGTAGACTCATCTCCTTTTGAATCTCAGTTTTTTAATCCTTCACGTTTCAAAACTTCTATAAGCCCGTTAGAATCATTAGAAAGGAAGAAATTATGCTTTCTCCTTTTTCCTTCTAGTGAAAAATAGTGGTTGAAGTGGAGCCTTCTACTGAAAAATAGTGGTTGAAGTGGAGTACTAGTATTCCTGATAACCCCAGCAGCAATTGCAACTTTTATTGGACCATTGTATCTTCAAAACTCTAATCAACAGGTCTAATCAACAGGTTAAAGCTTGACACCTTTAAATTTTGAAATTTGTGTTTTGAAAATTCAACGACCCATTAAAGGTCACTTAATTAGATTTTGTTAACTTGTGCCGTGGGGGTTAAAGTGTAAAATAGTTTGTTTTTGTATGTTAGAGATCTTCGGATCAATTCATTTTTTGTTAGTATATAATGTTATTATCACTTATATAATGCTAGCAAAAAATCAGCTGCAGACCTCTAACACTGTAATCAATTAATAGAATGAATGAAAGTTGACATTTAAAATAATTTTTTTTTTTGAGGATTAAAGATATACTAATTGAGCTGATTTTTTGTGGACTTCGTTATAATTCCCAAAACAATGAGGTTATTTGAAACCTTTAACATACAAAAGCATCTTACAACTTTAACTTTATTGTAAACAAGCAATTGATAGTGATAGGGTCAAAATGACTCTTTCAATTATGTTTTAATGCTTATTTTACAAGAAATAATGTACAACAAACTCATAAAGCCATGTTTGGATTGTGAAAAAAACAATCACAATTTTTATAGAGGGAGGTTATTGCACCCCCTCTTAGAACGCCCCCTTATAACGCCACCTCAAGTGGGGCACACATGCGATGCATCTAAAGGCTAATTTTTTTACAGGATGTTCTTCTCACAATGTATATCATCATATTAAAAAATCACTTCATTCTAAAACTTCTAACCCCTTCAAATTAACATTTAAAAATTAGTAACTATTTGGTAACTATTTCAGGGGTCAAATAGTTACTAATTTTTAAGAAGTAATTTGATAGGGTTAAAAATTTTAGAACGAGCTGATTTTTTAATATGATGATATACATAGTAAGAAGAACATCCTGTAAAAAAATCAGCCCTTAGATGCATCGCATGTGGACCCCACAGTAGGGGGCGTTATAAGGGGGCGTTCTAAGAGGGGGTGCAATAACCTCCCTCATTTTTATAATATGATTTTTGAGGAGGAGAATTGCAAACCACTCCTAAGTTTGCTATTTTTACATTTTTGAGGTGATAGTCTATATTTAAAAACGGTAATGCTACACTTATTGGAAAGTGTACTGTAAGTTATACTGTAAAAGTTATTTGCGTCAATTGATAAATGACGCAAATCACGAGATGTATGAGATTATTTAAGAACCGTGGGATGACTTTTGTAGTAAGGTTTGCAATAGAAAATATAATAAATTTAGCATTTACTAAACAAACACCAAAATGAAATCATATTTATCATCAAACATGGCCTAAGGATGATCTAATAACCAATAAATCAATATAATCCGATCATATTAGATCTTGTGATAGGATCACATCGTCTGGTTTGAACCCTAGATCGGTTTCATAAGAGAAGGGAACCAAAACGGCTTCTGTAATCTAACAGAGCCAAAGTTTGGCTATGTGACAAAAAATTGCCGATGTATTTGTTTTCGGATTAAATAAAACAAAAATAAATAAATTAGTTAAAGAATTTTTTATTTTCAGAAAATTAAGATTGATCTTGATAACTTATAGGGCGTTTGGCACTTCTGCTTTTAAAAAAAGCAAAATTACTTTTAAGAAGTAAAAAATAAGGAGAAGTTAGTATAGTAAACTATTGACTTATAAGTCTAAAAAATGATGAATTATTAGTTGTTACACAGTACTCGAGGAGAAGCAACTTCTAAGAAGTAGAAAAGCAAAAAAAATTTGCTCAAAAAAGAAGTAACTTTTTTGCTTCTAGAAGTTACTTTGACAAAATGTTATCGTACAAACTTCTTTACTTTTTAAAGTATATAAGTCAAAAAGCAACTTCTTAAGTGGTTGCCAAACGGATTAAAGTCACATCCTGCGGAGTAAGGAGGACGTTTGCCCTAGGGTTCCAATAACCTTTGTTGATCCCTCACGGAATCAAGCACAAAGACAAACAAAAGGAAGAGGTACTCCTGAAAATGACAGCCATACAGCTCATTCTGACAAGGATGAGCTGAATTGAAAAAGAGAAAGGACGATCAAAAGGGATTTTTCTCTCTCAAGAGTTCTTGAGCCCCGAATATGAATTAAAAAATAGAACAAAAACAAATGAGAACAGAAAGTAAATTGAAAGGAAAAAAGAATTCCAAGACTTATCTGTTTGGATTCTTCTGATCGAGACATATAGAGAGAAGATCGCCTCGAGATTCTAAATATTTAAATCATGGATTCAGGTTAATGGAGATTTGATTGCTTCGATGATCAGGAAAACGGCACAGACAAAGGGATTTTATTGTGAATCCGATTGGAAACCAATACAGGCTTCAGCCAAACAAATAGTTCGAACAGAACAATAGTTTCAGGGGTTTAAGCCATGGTGCAAATGTCAGATGGCTCCGATTTGATTAGAAATTTTGACAGAGAGACCTATGGATTTTAGGTCTGTAAAACTGATTTGATGAAATTTAGGTCGATTCAAAATATTATTTCACAGAAACAATTCTGTGACGTTGTTTCAACCATAACCAGAAAGATCTCTACTTACGAAATTCAGTTTCAAAACAGTAAGATTCATATCAAAGAAACCAGTTAGTCTATTACATTCTACGCGGTTTCTACATAAAACAAGTAAGATCTCCAACCACGAAAATCAGTTAAAAAACCATAAAAATCACATCAAAATCAACACAAAAATACCTTATTCAATCATGCATCAAAGAACATAGATAAACACATTTACGATCTATCCATTCCAAGTTTCCAACCTAAAAAAATTTAGGAAAATCAAGATGATTTCACGGATTTAATTCCTGAATAGACAAAAAAGCGCTTAATCAGAGAAACAAATTAAGAAAGATTTTGATTCCGTACCGTTTTTATGTTTCCTGAGAGATGATCAGTTCTTCAATGATTCTGAATCAGAGCTTCAATGGAGAATTAAAAAGGGACGAAGATTTTAAGGAAGGAAATGTGATAAAAAGGTGAAAAAAGGAGATTGACGCGGGAGAAATGGTTGAGGAGGCAACGCATCTTCAACTTCTTGGTATTTATAGCCAAAACAGGATAAACATCTTTCACGGTTTCACCGAGAGGCATACAGGCGATGGTCTCTCTCTCTCTCTCGTGCTGACGTGGCAGCTCTTAAGAGTGCGTACTGCGCTCATTTTGATAAGGTGTGGGTGCGTACTGTCATTTTCTATTGATGTAATGTTACGACACAGCGAAGGAGTTACGAAGAAGCTTCAAGTAATTATACTGTCTCACTTGTATACGTGGCGATAGGTTGGGTTAGGATAACAAAGTTCATTTGTGTTGTGTGATGTAGCAAAAGTTGCTTCTGGTTAATGAACAAGTGGTAGGGTAAGAAATGGCAGTTGATCCACTTCGTCCACTACCACAAATATCTAGAGTAATTTACTTGTAAGGATAAGGATTTTATGATAATTCGACATAAGGACAATTTCTCCATATTATTGTAATTCAGGACAACGTTTGCAAAAATGAGCGACTCGTTTACTTGGTAAGGTATACATTGTACACTAAAATGTATGCTCTATTTCGTATATGAAGTTCAAATGTTTAATTTGACACATGCCTATTGAAATTAATGTTTTCTTTTTTCTCTTTTCATGGAGGATATTAAGTGGTTACGACTACGGGCTACTAACTACGTAGAAAAATCACTATCAACATGGGTGGGAAGAAATGCAATTAATAACATGAAGAAGACCGCTAACGCGTTTCATGTTATTAATTGCGTTTCATGTTATTAATTGCATTTTTTCATGTTATTAACGCATCTTCAACTTGTTGGTCAATATAGTTGTAACCAACAATATAAGCTTGGGATGTCCCCAGCCATCTATTATTACTAATATATATAAGTAAACTTTCTCTTGTTTAAGAAAAAAAAACAAAGAAATAGTGTACATAGGATGCAGAAAAATGATCATAAAGAAATAAGAAAAAAAACGACGAGAAAATCAATCAATTTGTAAGCATTAGGGTGTCAACCAACGATGATGCAAAGTTCTGTATATATATGTTCTAAGAGGAATCAATTTATAACTTCATTTTTTTTGGATGATCGAGTTAACATTCAATTACAAGTACAGAGTTTTGCTAGAATAACACCAAAATTTGACACCAAATATTACATCTGCTTTTTAAAAGTGGTATGAGGGGCTGAAATGAAATTAATGCTTTTTCATGATTGGTTTTCAATCAATAAAATAAGCAGATGTAATCTTTGGTGTCAAAATTTGGTGTCCTTGTAGTATTGCTCAAAAAAAACAAAAGAGAAACGCTATTAACAATAAAGAAAACACAATTAGTTGCGGAGCTAGGTTAAGGCCAGAGGGGCTATAGCACCACAACCTCTTAATTGTTTTTTATTTATTTTTTGATAGCAAATCTTCTTGTTCTGTTTTTTAGTTTTTATAATTTTTTATATATCAAGGAAATTTCTACATCTTGCCCTGCATAAAACTTAAATATTGTGTTAAATAGTTATTTTATACTATGGCCTCATAATATCAAAATTCTAGCTCCAACTCTGAACACAGCCATTAAATAAGCGAATAAAGGCATTGTAAATCATGCAAAGAAAAGAGATCGAGAAATTTTAGCCCTTTCTCTCCACAAAAAGAAAATAAATAAATAAATAAATAAAAATCATGCAAGGAAACGACTACAAATGACCTAAAGAAAAGAGATCAAGAAATCACCGATTTGCAAACACCATCAAAAAATCAACCATTAATTATTTACTAGCCTCCCCATCGCACGTTCGCACGCAGTGGTTGGTTTTCCATCCACCCCATACGCACATTTGGTTAACCGTTTAATAAACCAACTCTCCACACATACCATAAATATTTTTTTTTTAACAATGCACTTATTACTTTTTTTAAACTCGACTCTCATAAAGTGGAGATCATCGTCACAAAAAATTAACCTTTGTATCAACTCCATTTAGCACCCATCATTAGGTGTAAATCAAGTGTAAAAATAAGATTAACTCAAAGAAAAAAAAAAGTGTAAAAATAAGGTTGCAAGTGAGCCCACTTGAAGATAACCCATGGACAGATGTGATCTCAACATTCAATTAGAATTAATCCAATTGGTGACAGAGGTGTACTATGGTTCCAATGCGGCTCATTTGAACCGAATAGAAGCCATGTATATATATAGTTAAGATGGTTATAAGCACTCAAATACTAACTTGTGCGCAATCCACCTACATTTTTTTTAACATAAAGTTTGGTGCAACAGAATTGAAAGATAATTTCGAATTATAGATTCTGTTAACTTGACAATGAAAGTGGTTGATGGTTCCTAGTGTGAGTTTATATAGATAAATAAATTAAATTCAATGGAATATATTTTTTATTTTTAAGAGATAATTGATAATTACAAATCTATTTTTTTATTAGGACAATTGCAGATTTTTTTTAAAAACAAAGGAACTAAATTGTTATTTAAAGAGGACTATCTTTTGTGGAATTTGATATCAAAACTATGAAAATTCATACTTCTAACCTAAGTAACCAGAACGCGGAGTGGGAGCGAGAGCGTCGGAGCGCCTAATTTAAAATTTTCCAAGGCTCAGAGCGCCTTCGGAGCGTCCGTATATATAATGCTAAAGTACCCATCAAAATAATTAAGAAGCGTACAAAACTATCTTTTAAGCTTCAAAATTTTTAAATTGGTGATCAAAATTTTATAATACGTGCATATCTACTTATCTCTATATATATATATAATGTTAAAAATACCTAGCAAACAAAATTAAACAACATAACTAATTTATCTTTTCAAGTTTAAATTTCACAAATTTGAACAAATTTCTCAAAAAAAAAAAAAAAATTGAACAATTTTCATCTGTTCAGATAAATTTTCAATCCATCTATGAAAACAACCAAAATTAAAAGAGTGGTTTATTACAACAATCTGCATATTTTTTATTAATTTATTTACTTTAGCTTTGAACTTTCCCATATAACCCTAATCATGTATTTGTAATAAGTCAATCACAGTTGACCAAAGTCTAAAGAGTATGCGTCTTAAGGCTTGTTTATGTAGTTTCTTTATTATAGTTCCACATTGGTGAGGTGGTGTAAGACACATAAGAAAAGCTGATCGTAAAAAGGCATCATATTAAATGATGTTATTGCTTTATTATAGTCCCACATTGGTGGTGAAGTTTAATAGGTAAAGGAAGAGTTGCTTATAAAAAAGAATGTTATTCCTTATGTAAATAAGGAGACATTTAATAGATCCACGGATTCTAAATGTGGATCTGCGTTTTTGGAATTTTGGATCCGCGGATTCATTGCGGATCCGCTCCCAAACCGTGGATCCGCGGTTTGGGAGCGGGAGCGCGACCCTATGCGCGCGGATCCGGTTACTAAGCTTCTAACCACTCTAATAAGTAGGTCTTTTGCCAGCATATTAAACGTAGGTGTAAATTTTTATTTTTGTTAGAAAATGCCACTCTTAATATTTATTTATTTGGCTTTTAAATGAGAACTAGAAAGAAGACCCACAAATTGGAGTGGCATCCTATTTAACGAAGTATACTAGTATACTAATGTCTTTAGACTCTTTACTACCAAACGACAGTAGTAGGACCCAAATTAAATTGCATGTGTAAAAATAAGAAAAGAAAAAATATTGGAAAAAAAAAAAACTTGAATTTTGTATAATTTCACGCTCTTATTATTGACGAGCGTAACTTCAAAAGCTTATTTTTTGTTATTTTTTCTTTTTTGTCAGTTACTCTGGACTTATATATATCCCATGCATGATGCATCTTTAGGTTTTTGAAATTCGAAACAATCAGAAAGCAAGAAAAACATTCGCATTTAAATTTGATTTTTGTTTTCTTTAATTATTTCCCTTAAATTTATTCGTGGGCGAGGGCCGATGAGATTATTATATAGAGTTGGGGTAAGACTGGTACATATTGTTTTTAATTTTTTAATTTATTTTTTCTTATAATACAATTATTGTCCAATTATAAATTCTAACAATAGTATTATAAAAATTTTGTTCAGCTTGTCCTAGAAAATAACTGAATAGAGTTTGACCATGTGATGGATGGCCCATTGGCCCCTGTGAAGCACGTATATTTCACTTAAGATAGTCCGTCTGTGTGGAACACTTAAACACTCGTATTAACAGCAGGCATGATGTTCATATCTTACTTTTTTCTTAAAGTTTAATGTGTCGTCATGTCCTTATGGCATCGTTCCTACGCAGATGAACCCCATCCAAAAGTAGCTAATAAATCCTGTAGAAATACCTACACCAAGGAAGGGACGAAGGAACCTTTTATTAACCTTAATAGTCTGTTTGGACAAGGGATTTGGGGGAGGGATTTTGTGAGAACCAGAGATTTGGTGGAAAAATCATGTTATATTTTTCCTCAAAATTCTTGGTCCCTACAAAATCCCTCCCTAAAATCCCTTGTCCAAACAGACTATAAGCTTATTTAGCTAATCCGGGGTTGTCCAGATGGTTAAGGTGTCCCCTCCCATTAGAGAGGTCTTGAGTTCAGCCTTGCTAAAGTGCCTTGCAAGGTTCTACTAATGTTNGTTGACCAGTGGGTTAAGTGTCTTTTGAAAAATGCTAAAACTCTTAAATAACAATTAGTTGTATAGTAATTATACTATCATAATGATAACAATCTAATGGTAGCTGAAATGGTAGGAGGTTTGTCACTTTAGGGTCCTAGGTTCAAAACCCAGCAAGCTCATTTTTGCAAAATGTAAAAAATTATAACACTTTAACTTAAAAAAAACTGGTTTAAAAATCGACCAGGTCACCTGGTTCACTGGTTCAACCGGCCGGGTCGACCGGTTCACATTTAAAAAGATAGTTTTTGAGAAAATTACTGGGTCAATGTTGACCCGAACCGGAAATTTGACTGGGTCACCGGTTCACCGGTTGAACTGGCCAGTCCGGTCCGGTTTTTAAAACACTGCTTTATACTTAAAAAAGATGAACATGTGGAAATGATGTTTTTATGATGTTCAAAATCAAAATTTCTTTTATTATTAGTAGTTAAGATTTAAGAATGAGATCTAAATATTCGGTGGGTGAGTGAAGTTGGTGTTAAGTTGCCATTGTAAGGGCCTTTAAAAAGATAATAATTAAAATAAATTAGAGTTTATATGAAATGCACATTTTATTTACGCATACATTTAATAATATAAAAAAATATATTATCTTTACAAAAAATCAACCCGTAATACAGTCCCATAAATTAATGTAAACGGAGTGTAAAAATAAATGAGATATTCAGGTGGATGGAATTAGAATCAGGATAATCTGTTTTGGCCCCCAACTGATTCTATGTATGTATATTTCAGTTTCTGACCATTGTTGGATTTCAAATATTATATGAAAAATATCTTAACACTTATTAAAAAAAAAAATCATAGGAAAAGAATCATAATTTATAAATCGGTTCTCGGTTTTTTTCGGTTCAATTCTGGTTTCATTTGATATCAAAATATTCAGAACCAAAATCTATTAACAATACTAACAGTCCCAGACGTTCTCGGCAGTTCCAGTTCAGGTACGGCAAAATATATGTGGAACCAGAATTGCAAAAATCAGCTGTAATTCCAAATTAACCGCAACCGAAAGGTTCTAAACTATTCGGTTTAATCGATTTCAATTCTGGATAGCTTGTGACCTGGAATGAAAGTGACCCACATTTCGGATATTTATACTGTAATTAAGAGCATTCCTACGGACGGCTACTTTCACAATTTAATTCTTTACAGAGTTTAATCCATATGAATCTGAGAAGGTTTTGAAGTATAATAGTGACTTGTAACTACTGAAAATAAATATGAGTAACATGGGGGTGTCTGTGTCTCTGAGGTTGCATTATCCTTATGAATCGAACCTTAGCCAATTTTGGATAAAACTGAGTGTCATTTATTTTGTCAGCTTCATTTAAAATCTAAATCTACCCAATTTGTATTTCATGATGAAATGTATTGTATTATTAATTTTTATTTTATTTTTTTATGCGAAAATGGTCGAATGTCCTTTCAGAAATGGGACATGGAGGACGTAAAATATATGAAAAAAAAAAATCAATAATTTTTTTTTTTTTTCTTTTCTTTTGAATCTAAAGTATGAGGGTTTCGTTCGCGTGCATTGTAACTGTAGACCATACTATCAGGAAGTCATTTATTAGTAAGAAAGTATAACAACCATTTTGACATCGAATAGGTCCCTCTACTTTAATAACTGACCAAAGAGTTTATAGTTATAGGGCATGACTTTTACCCCAAGTTGTAACTATGGTTCGTGGATTCGGATTCGGTGGGCTACTCGGTGGTGACAGCGTCCAAGTCTGAGTCACCACCAAGTCAACTCGAGTCACTAACGAGCTGAAAATATATAAAAAATAAAGAAAAAAAATATACTCAAGTCGATTGAGTCATACTGGATGAGTCAAAGCCGAGTCACACAAATCAGGCCCAGGTCAAAGACGAGTAAAAAATGTGAAAAAGTAAAGAAAAAAGTAATAAATTCAAATCCACCGAGTCGAACCAATCGAGTTTGCCAAGTCTAGACCAAATTGCACCGAATTTATAACGTGCCGAACTTGGTAATAGATAGTTAGCTAGGACATGGTGATCGAGTCAGACGCTACTCGGTCGAGTCCGAAAACCATGGCTGCTGCTAGCTTAGGGTAGCATGATTTGTTTCCACGTTGTCGGAATTTATGTTTCTTCCATAGAGAAACAGAATTCTAGTTACCAAAATTACAAAACCATCATATTCTTAATCATATTGTGGTACGGTCGTGCCTCATAAATCTTTGCTTTAATCCAAGGAGTGATGCTAGAATGCACGTACTTTTTGGGAGATTTATATCCCTCCTTGAGGTGGACGGTTGTCCATGTCTTAAAATTTGAAAAAGACGAAATTCGAAGATGTGATTTAAATCACGAGGGGATAATAACCTTACGATGGGAATATGGGAAGAGAATTCCGCACAAAGTGAGTACATTCTAACATTTTCCTAATCCGAGGGTGATGTTACACTTTCAACTTTTACAACAAGTTGTACAAAAGTACAATTCACAATTCAAACATGCACCTTTTGAATAATTCATTTTGCTGTAGATTTAGTATTATTGTAATCCAATTTTCGGGGTCGACGTCAATATGTCATCTTTTTTGTCCTCGGTGTAGAAGATAATAATGACATGTATTGTTCGTGTTTCATCCTCTGTGTAGTAAGAACACAACAAAATGCTAGCGACACTTGTGATTGTTTAGTCTTTGGTTACACGTACACTAAGGGAGGACTAATATTGTAATTTCAACCCTACGTTAGTACACGTGGCACTAAGAGAAAACTAGTGATGTTGCTAACATTTTTAGATAGAAGGCACCTCTTTTCTATGTATGCTCATGTGAGCCTTGTTTGGTCTATGGTAATAGGCAAAAATTCAGACTTGGGTTTCTTTATGAGATCAGTAGCTCAGTGCTATCAATAATTGAACTTAGGTTTAAACGGTCAATAATAACAGATACTACTAAGAACTAACTATGCTAATTGGCATATGCCATGGCCAGAGTTTAGCTGAGGGGGATCATAAAATGCTATCATTCTAACTCGATCCCTCTAAAATAAACTTTCAATCATGTTAAGATTTCTATGCCTTAAAAGACTGGTTGAAGAGTCCTCCACCTCGAGGGGTTGGCTATTTGGATCCAACAAATCTATGATGGGAATGAAGCATAGATTCTTTATGTACGTGCATGCCATTTGATGATCTTAAAGGACATCAAGTTTATATCATCATACACCCACTTCCTCTTGCACCTTGATTATTTGTGGATCTATTTTTGAAAAATGATTTAAGGGGTTACACCTAGTTGTGGGGTAGCGAAAAATAATCAAAAAGCTAAGGGCCCGTTTGGTTCGTGATCTAAAAACTTGTTTTCAAAAACTAATTTACATTTGAACTAAACTATATACTGTATCACATCTAAAATTGCATTTTCACTTTACTATAAAATCCTATATGATTTCGTTGAAAACACATAAAACAACATTTTTTTGTTTTACAAAATCCTACATGATTTTAATTTAAATCCTAAAACAGTTTTGAATATAGTACAAGATGTATATTATTATAGGTGTAAATTAGTTTTTGGAACCCGAACCAAACGGGCCCTAACTGTTTATGAAGATAGTATTAATTCTCATTGAGAGAGTGGATCCCGAAACTTTGCGTTTTTTCTTTGGAATACATTTCGAAATTAAGGACATTTTTTAATCAACAACTAATACTCCCACTTATATTTTCGCTCCCACTGCATGCTCTGCTGGATGGGCATTACTAGAGGGACACTAGATTTTGACACCAAAGATTACATCTGCTTATTTTATTGATTGAAAATCAATCATAACAGTTAGTGAAAAAATATTAATTCCATTTCAGCCCTTCATACCACTTTTAAAAAGCAGATGTAATATTTTTGTGTCAAATTCTAGTGTTATTCTAGCAATAATTGTGGACGGATCCGTTTCTTGTCGATATCTTTAGGAAAAGACGGGGGATTTAATTCCACCAATTGATGATAAGGGGACGGTGGTTCCCAATAATTGGAGCAAGTGGGAGAGTATCAATTGAGTCAAGAGACTCGAAGGCAGGCTGCTTATACCCACTTCGCATGACCTAAGCGACATACTCTGCAGCAAACTGCGTTTACTTCTATGGACGTCTGCCTAATCTATATTAATGAATTATTCGCATAAGGCAATGCCGACGTTGGATTTACTTCTCCCGCCAGGTTTGTATTAAATAAATGTACGCATGTACAAAATCTAGAAACTTATTTTAATCTACGTGATGAAAAAATTATCTTCAATAATAAGTGTAATAATAATAATAATAATAATAATAATAATAATAATAATAATAATAATAATAATAATAATAATAATAATAATAATAATGCTAAACTTAAAGTCAAATTTTACATAATTTCCTACTGAAAGTGAATCTAATGGTGAAACTATTTTTCACACTCTCATGATCCACACTTACAGCAAAATCCTATATAAATTCCTACCGAAAGCGAATCTGATAGTAAAAATATTTTTCACGTACCTTCATGATTCATATCTATCCTAAAGTGATATGCATCCACTTAAGATTGTGGCTTCGGTAAAAAATTATATAGATTTTTCGGTTAGCCTAGCATCACCGTAATAACAATAACATGTGTTTACTAACGTGAAAAAAGAGTAATTGGAGTATCTAATTAATGGTCAATAAAATTATTTAATGTTTAGCATGTATTTAAAAAAAAAAAATTTAGACCGATCAAATGCCAAAACATAGTACCATGGTAGGACTCACTACTATTTTTCCTCCAAATATGATTTGGACGGCCATATTCCTCCATTAAAAAAATAGACCCCACCATGCCACGTATACAACTGACATATGTTCTGAATTAATTTACAATGGAAAGGAGTTTATTGTGAATTTTTTTTGATCGGTAGGAAATAAATTTATTTAAAATTCCTAAACTTTGAACAACTTATACAATTCAAGCTTAGATTCCATGTATCAAATTTGGCTGCCTAAATAAAACCAAACACCACCTAAATCTTTTATTTCTTATTTATTATTTGTTCATCACTAAATGATGATTTGAATTTATACTAGGAAAACAAATTTTGGAGACAAATCAAGGCTGGACAAATTCATGTTTGCCCGGATGGTTAGGCATCCCCTATGGGGGAGGTCTTGAGCCAAAAAAAAAAATTCATGTGATGCCTCCTCGAAATTGCAGATGCTTGATACTGCATTTACAAACATTTGCATGGGTCCATAAAAATATAAGACTGCTTCAGAATCCTGTGAATAGGTTTTGAAATAAAATTACAAGATTTAAGATTGTAAGGAAACTATAATTCATTGTGTGTTGCCGACAAAAATAATGCATGTAGTCTTCAAGTGGGATCTGACATAAAAACCCTAGGCCCAACCAATCCAAATTATTTTGCTCAATCCTGTTCGCACCAAAACCATCCGGTCAAGGCCGAACTTATTATAACTTTTTGTGAATCAACAAATTAACAGGTAGGGTGTGGATGAGACCGACGTAACCAAAGTAAAGAACAAGAGCAAAACTTGTGAGTTTCCAATTATAAACTTTTTGGAGAGCCCTTGAAGCAAAATCACAAGACAGCGATTTGAGAGCGGGTGCGTAGTTCTAGAGTAGAAACGTCACCTTTTTACAACAGTTCTAGTTCTTTTAGAATCTATTGAGGAAGAGAATCCAACATATAATGGTTAAACCAGTCTACAAATTTATTTGGTAAAAGACACTTATGTGGCATGGTCCGTCCCACTGCCATGTAAGATTTTTAGCCCGACCATTTTACAAAATGGGTGCCAAATGTTTATGTGGCAGGATGTGACCCACAACCTTTTCCCTCTCAAAAATGTTATGTTGGGTTTCCAACTTATGTGGCAGTAGGACCCACCATGCCACAGAAGCATCTGACATTTGTTTTGTAAAAAGGTCGGGCCAAAAAGCAGCACTCAAGTTCAAAACCCTTATAGGCCATCCACAGTGGTGCAAGGATAAAAGTCAAATTTGGCCTACCAAATATACCCTACAAATCTGAGTTACACATTGGAAGAAAGTTAAGTTTGCAAAAAAAAAACTATTTAAA
>MVGT01004291.1:1064491-1081111 GCA_002174775.1 Macleaya cordata
CATTTATACCAACCTCCACTACGCAACTTTTTTTGCAAATTTGGCAAAATTTTGTGACCACTGTGGATGCCCTTAGAACACATTAAAACTTTTTAGACCGACCCTTTTACAAAACTTGTACCAGATGCTTATATGACAGGGTGGGACCCATACTTTTTCCTTCCCAAAAGTGTTTTGAAAGGGTTCCCAACTTATGTGGCAGTGAGACCCATCATGCCACATAAACGATGGGCACTTGTTTTGTAGGTCCATCTGTTCAAAAAGCAGCGCTCTTTAGAACATTTCGAGAGGGGAAAAGTGGTAGGCCCCACCCTACGACATTAAGTATCCGGCAGCATCTAAGAGAGACTTCAATCTTTAGCTTCCACGTGCTAATGCTATCACTATTGTTTTCCCTTTTGTTAGAGAAAAAATAAAATAAAATAAAATAAATGCTACATTATAAGAAAAACAAATAGGCTAACACTAAGGTAGTGTTTGTTTTTCTAGGCATCTCACGTGAATCAGCCAAATCAGCAAAATAATTGAGCTGAAATTAGAAAAGAAAGTATAACTTTACCCTTTTTTTTTTTATATATCAGGCATAACTCAATGTATAATCTAGATGAGTTGATTTTGAAATTCCTAAACTTGAAGATTCTATACGATACACCGTCAGATTCACACTAGTCGGATTTATATGCCTAAAAAACCACAATTAAAATGTCTCAAATTTAATTTTCGTTTTGAAATACAAATTAAAACATCACTTAACTAATTAAGGAATCAAGGGAAGCAATAATGGGATATCCAAATATCACATTTTACTCAAAAGGCATTAAACAATGACATCATTCATTTCTTCTAAAGAAAAACCAATCTGGAAGCAAAATTGATTGGATCAGGGCGGTAGTAGTAGAACTGATTGGGGATCAATATTAATCAGATTCCAGTAGAACTAGAAAATAGAGTTCAGAACTTCCTAGAATGATTCCAGTTGCAGTTCAAAGTACCAATTGGTTATTACTAATGCTCATTGACACCTTATCTGCAGGGATAACAACTCTCCTGCCATGCTGACATTCTAAATAGAGAAGTTCAATGTGTATGAAATTTAGGAGACTACACGCCTTATACAGAGAAAACAAGGGAATCACAACCTCGATACTAACTATACACAATGTCGTAGATTTATCAAGCCAGTTTAAGTGACGTCAAAAATCTAATAACGTGGGATCACAAACATTGAAATGCTTGTGAATCCATTTACATACCTCTACAAGAATTTATCGATGCTGGCTGTTAGTGTAGTCTTGGGTACGGCACCAATAATTGCATCTTTCTTCTCACCATTCTTAAAGATGATGACAGTTGGTATGCTTCGGATCCCATACTGGGTAGCAATTGAAGGGCATTCATCTGTGTTCACTTTATAGCATTTCAGTTTACCTGCATACTCTTTTGAAAGTTCACCTATTACAGGATGGATCATACGGCAAGGCCCGCACCAAGGGGCCCAGAACTCAACCAGCACAGGGACATCTCCCTCAAGAACTTGAGACTGCCATGTTGCATCAGTGACTGCAGGTACTGCAAAATTGAAAAGAATAGAAATAATTCAGTTTTTTTATTTTGCAAATTAAACATTTCCTTTACCAAGAATGGCCTTTTTTAAAAACGTGACTCCATATTATTCTGGTTCACAAGTTCAATTGGAGAAAAGAACCCTAGAATCACTTCAATAATGGTTATGCATTAACCTTCATAAGAATATATGTAATTTAACACCTTGCTTTATACGCACGTTTTAGTGTCATGCGCATAACAGTTTTAATAAATAAATGAAAGCTGTTTCCAACATAATTTAGCATTTCACTTTTAAATATAACAATTTAAAGTTTGGAAATTGGAGTAGAGAAAATAATTTTTTAGACTAATAATCGTTATAACAGTGCTGTAACCACTCGAGAGGAGAAAAAAAAAAGGGTTGCAAGTCAGTAACCTATATAACAAGGACATTCTGTCTTGTAAATTTTTTTTTATCGGTTTTCTGTTTTGTAAACTTTGATGGCGCGCGTATCAGAACATGTAGATACGCCTGTCAAATATATTTTATTTTTATTGGTACCACCTTTCAGATAAATCTGTATCCATTTTCTATCAATTTAATGTACATCAGCTTCTCAAGAAAAAAAAAACAAGTTTTCTTTATAGCGTATATTCCATGTGAACTAAAATATTGTAAACAAAAATAACTTCTAGAACCTAATAAAATGTATGGACATGTCAACGATTGGGATTGTAAGGATCATTTGATCTGACAGTTCATACTTGTGCAGGACACTAACACGTGTCCATATCCATGTTTCATAATAACAGATTATAATGTAAAAAAGAAATCGCCGAAGTTGTATTCAAATTCATTATTTCTTTTACAACGTGTTCATTTAAACATTTTGGGAAACCAACTACCCACAAAGAAAGCCAATTCTCCATATCTTGTACATAAACAGAAAAAGTAACATAAAATTAGAGATGAGCTTGGATGGTTATCCACTATATGACGTAGAAATACACCCATTAAGAAGCCCAGGATTGTGACGGCAGGGCCAAAGATGGGGAAGTGTACATTCGAGTTCTTTCGACCAGATTCTTACTTTATACGAAGACTAGGGTGGTGTTAGTTTTTTTTTAAGGCATCTGAATCTGACTTTAGGTAGAGTAAGACTCCACCCCCCTAAAGTGAGTAGTCTGGTGAAAGATGTATCTGAATTTTAGGTGAAGTCTTACTTGATGTGCAATGGAAATGCGTTCATTTTAAAATTCCTAAGCTTGAATATCCTACACAATTCAAGGTTAGATTCATATGAATCAGATTCAAATTCCCTTAGCTGTTTGCAAAAACCTTCCTTGAGTTGGAGCACTGGGTCTGACAAGATGCTCAGCAAAGGGTCTGAAGAGGTGGAGGGTGGCCTGTGGGGGTTATGGTAGTAGTAATGAGACAATATTGGTAGATGAGTATTGTATCTTCTTGAAAGAGGCTGCAGATGACTAAGTTTAGGGCAAAAATGCATAAGCCAGTGCAAATGTTTGCAATTGAGAAAGGACCAAAGTCACCAAACAACCAAAAACACTAGCCGATGCAAAGAGTACAAACACAATGACTGGTATAAACATATGCAGAGGGCTAGAGGCTTAATAAATGAGGGCGGTTATTGCACCCCCTCTTAGAACGCCCCCTTATAACCCAACAAAACCCCCACCCCGCCCCGCCCTCCCGCATGTGGGGCCCACATGCGATGCATCCAGGGGATGATTTTGTTAGAGGATGTTCTCCTCACGATGTATATCATCATATTAAAAAATCAGATCGTTGGGTTAGAAGTTTTAGAACGAGCTGATTTTTGAATATGATGATATATATAGTGAGGAGAACATCCTCTAAAAATATCAGCCCCTGGATGCATCGCACGTGGGCCCCCACAGTCAGGGGCGTTATGAGGAGGTGTTCTAAGAGGGGTGCAATAACCTCCCTCTTAATAAATAATATATTTATTGTACAGAGTAAAAGGCTGTAAAATATTATTCATGGAACAAACTTTTCAGTTTTCAAGTTTTAGAAACATTTTACTAAGTTTTATAGATTTCTGATCTGACAGCAGGAATAAAAATTTTGAAAGTCCCATTTTCTGGTAAATGCTTTATTATTTAGATAACCTCATTTAGAAGTACTAGAGTTGTGAAGAGTTTCCAATTTCTATTTAAGAGGGTATTTGGCAACACAATAATAAGTAGCTTTTCTACTTAAATAAGTCAAAACGTAGAAAAGCTTATATGGAATGCAAAAACAAAATGACTTATATAAGTAGAAAAGTTTCTTTTATCCAAAGCAATTTTTTTTTGCTTTTGACTTGTGAAAAGTTGCTTTTGCCTCGAGTTGCGTATTAAGTTTGTCTTTTTCTCTTTTAAACAATTAATGGTCTCCAACAAACTACTAACTTATGGAAAATGCTAAAACGTACGCACAATTTGGGGGATTCTCTTCCCCCAAACCCATCGTAAGGTCATTATCCCCTCGTGATTTGAATCACATCCTCGAGTTTCGTCTTTCCCAAGCTTCAAGGCAAGGACCACCGTCCACCTCAGGGAGGGATATAAATCCCCCAAAATGTGCGTACTTTCTAGCATCACTCCTAACTTATTTACTTATAAGTTAGTACTTTGCCATACAAACTTCTCCTAACTTTTGACTTCTCAAAAGTATACGAAATTCGACTTATAGTTGCCACACACCCTCTAAGTCAAATTAGCTTATCCAAAAAAGTTTCAAGTAAAATAGAAAAACATAGTGAAGGACAAGAAT
Organism: Macleaya cordata; assembly: GCA_002174775.1. Lineage (NCBI taxonomy): Eukaryota > Viridiplantae > Streptophyta > Magnoliopsida > Ranunculales > Papaveraceae > Macleaya > Macleaya cordata. Next base: position 1,068,834 of record MVGT01004291.1, read on the forward strand.
TTTGTCAAACCATCAATCAGAGGACAAGAAAAAACGAACTATATATCTGAAGTTATTTCAGCAATTACGAAATTGTTGTATGAGAAACTTTTCCGTAACCAGGTGAGAAACTTTTGTCCAACCCCTTCTTTAACCCTAAAATCAACCATTAAGTGCCAAAACTAGTATTCACAATCATGTCCCGAAACCCAAATGCACTTTCCCCTATTCAAATCCCTAAAACCCATTCTCCTAAAGCCTGTCTTACAGACTACTCAACAACACCTATTCAGGGTCTGGTTTTCTATGGTTTCCGATTACAATACTTGGAACCGACCCTAAACTTTAATTTTTATGACCATCCCACTTCCATCCAATTCCCAGCACCAGACTCCTCAAACTACAGAATAACAAGGAAGCAAAACTTGCTGGTTCTGTTCCCTTGCATCAAATACTCCAACTTATAGGGATTCAACTACTCAACCAAGTCCTTTATATACCCAAAGGAATTCTTTGTGCACTAGGTCAAATCTTTAAAGAACAAATCCTATAATAAAATCAAGTCAACTCAGGAGCTAAGAAAAAGTCAAAGGAATTCCATTGCATTGAGTCAAAACAAACACCATGAACGTGCACAAATAGTTATCTTTCCCACCAAGAAGATGTCTTTTTATTCAATTTTAATTTCGTTCCGTTTTATAAGAAGAACCCATGAACCAATTTTCTATTTTTCTCTCTCTATAAACCAAATTACACCCGACCAGAAAAATTGAAAATGAAAACGAATAGGTAATCAAATCAGAGTATACTAAATCATCAAATCAATTGCAAATCAGAAAACAAGCGAGAAATGTTAGAACCCTAACCTTCAAGAGCAGTATCCTGAGATTCACAGACAATTCCTCGTCGGCGATTCACCGTAGCATTTCTGAAACCCACTGATGCTAAAGTGCGCTTAGGAGATTGGATCCTTAACCCGCTGAATCCCGGGAAAGAACTGATTTTTCGGCATCCGGATAGAGAACGAATCGAAGACGCCATAGTCGGTGCAGATGGAGTTGTTAAGAAGGCAGAAGAACGAGGAACTGTAATTGATTCGAGTAAGGTAGCCATTGAGATTGAAGTACAGAGAACAAAATAGAAGTAGAAAAAAAAAACCAGATCAATTTACAAGAACTCTACTGGAAAGAGTGAGATCTGAGAAGTAAGAATGGATCAGACAGAAGGTACAACAAAAACCCTAAAAAATTGGAATTACTAAAACCAGATAGAGAGAGAGAGAGAGAAAGAGAGATGGAGAGTGATGAGAGAGAGAGAGGTTTGATTGGTTTTTGTTTGTTTTTTATCTGGAAGAAGATAAGGGAAAGATGAGAGCAAGATATAGTAGGATTGTACGGCTATACTAATAGGGATTTTTGTATGTGGATCACTAATACCCTTTCTCTTGTGCTCGTTTGTCAAATGCCTAGGGCTACAATTTCTTCTTTAACAACTTACTTGTTCTTACACCATGTTTACATTCCACTTGTGTTACTTCCACAACACATCCTGTTTGTTCTTTTCTGGCATCATCTGAATCTTAATCGTCTGAATTGTCTAATCGAGTCAAAATTTTATCTCAACTTAATGGCCCTGCTTGGTATGCAGAAAAAATTTGCAGAGTGCAAATTACCACAGATGTGGTAGTGGTAGTTTGCAAGGACAAACAGGACCATAGGTATCCTAACTAGCAGAGGAATACTAGCTGATTTATCAATTTGACAGGAAATAATTGCAGATGCGAATTTTCTCTGCATACCAAGCAGGGCCAATATTTTTTCTTTTAACTAGGATTTATTTTTTTTAAGCTGAGTTCCAATTCGTCCACTGAAAAAATTCAAAAACAAATAATCTAAAATCTGACTCGATCCAAGTTTGACATTTGAATATGAGTTTCCTCACTTGTTTGAATTATCCATCGAGTCAAACCTTCATATGTACTTCAGCTGGATATATTTTACTTCTGATTTCAACTCAACCACTCATAATTTTAAACACAAACAATTTGAAATCTGATTCAACCTTAGAGTATTAGTTATGAGCTAAAAATAGAGATCATCCTTTGTATTTCTTTAGTAACTAAAATTGAAGTATAGGAGTGACGCTCTTGTTTCAAAACCTTGCGTTCTCACTTTGAACTAAACTCCGACGCTCCCGCTCCGAAAGCATTCATGAACTAGGGACATTTTTTAATTGTTGGTCACTCTGGTGTTACAGTGGTTACTTGGTATTTGGAAAATTTTAAAGGCACCCCCCGAAATATTATCGGCACGCCCCATAGCATAACAAATACAAATTCAGAGTAGGAGATGCCTACAACAAGGGCCTGCCATTAAGATTTTGGAGTGCGCCTATAAAATGACCCTTGGTATTTTTATATTCTTCTAATCTTTTATGTTGGGCTCTGACATTCCAACCACATCTAAACCCAAGATGAGAAAGGCCCACAAAAAGTTGGGCTTGTTTACAAATCTTTCCAGATTTGGGTTCTAGTTCTACCCATAAACTTATAACATGTGAGACATGAATACAAGACTCGCGGACAAATGCAGTCACACCCAATGGATCATAGCTGTTGAATACAATTCTCCACTCTCCAGTACAGACTCTTGATCACATACCGTTTATTAGGTTGACAAGGAAAGGGTCCCACATACCTTATCCCTATATTGCATGCCACGTGGACTGTACTCATCTTATAGTCTCTACAATCATCCTACAAGAAAACACAACTTTAAAAAATGCTTTCCACTGCTCGCGCTATAAGCTTGATCAAATGCTTTCCGCCATCTCCAATCTTTCGCAACAATACCAAGATGGATCCGAAACCCATAATGGTTTCTGGGTCATTTTCAAGATCTTCTTCTTCGTCGCCTCCAAAAGAAGATTTTAGAGTAGAGGGTGGTGCTGTTGCAAGTATTAGCTTGCAAGAATGGCAAGGTTGGGGTACTTCCTCTGAAGTACCCGCAATGGTTGTGGAGATTGTTGAGGATTTGAAGAACTTGGAGAAAGATATGGATGAACAGATGAGTTTTGGTGGGCTTGGAGGGAAGCTCCAGGTAAAACAACCAATCTCTCAAGTTTTTGTTTTTGTTTTTGCTCGAGTTTTTTGTTTCATTAGTTGGGGTAATTTACATTCTTCTTATTTGTGCAAAAAATGGCGAGCCTATCTGAGATTTAGGTCATTTTTATTATAATGATGTTTCATTGGAGAAATCGAGATGGGTTTACGGAAAGTGATGGAATATTGGGGGTTTAAGGAGGTAAAATTAGGGTTTTTCAATGTTACTTACCTTTAGAGAGCTTGTATAACAGTAAAAGTGTCTTTCTATAATGGGTAATTCATGAGGATCAGACAAAGTTAACGGAGATTAATTTTCTTGATGTTTCTATTAAAGGGTACCTTTAGTTTTGTGTGTGCGTGTTTTTTTTGTTGTTGTTGATATAGTTCATAGTTTAATTCATTGTTTGGTGTTTATGTGAAATGGGAGAAGGATTGATGGTATGATCTTTAAATTCTTAAGGCTTCGTTGAAATATATAAAATTTTAGGAGACAAGGCAATGCCACATTGACACTAGTAGACTGTCGTCCTTAGTTCCCCATCAATAAAAAAAAAAACTCTCTTCCTAAAATTCCCATTAATAACAGCTTTGAAGCGTGCATATTTGTCAAGATTTTGATACAATATCTCAATTCTCCTCATTACTTGGATTTTGAGTTGACAAGGTTCATACTTTTACTCTTTCCTAGTTAATGATTATTCTGTCTTTTAATAGTTTAGTTCATATAGGTGCTCTGTGAAAAATTCCTTTAGTTTAATCTTACACTCTCATTTCCAGGGAAGCTTAAAGGTTCAAGAGGATAAAAAGCACAGAGCAACGTACCAGGCTCTAGGTGATTCTGAAAAGAAGCTTCAATTCTTTTCTGCGCGACAAATAGCTTGTCGTTTGCTGGGAAGTAGGGGTTACCTTTGTCAGAAGGTAATTAAGTACCCACATAGAACTGAGAATGTGTTTATACAGTAAGAAAAGCGTAATATGCTCTTGCATGGTTTCACGTTCTTTCGCTTTTCATTATTTTACAGTGCTGGCTAGCTCAGGAAGACTGTATGTGTTCAAAAATTATCCCCAGTTCTCTATGGCGTGGGATGAGGTTCTGGTTATATATGCATCCAAAGGTTTGCATAGTTTTACCCATTGTATATATCTTTTATTCTGTTACATGAGACATTCTTTCTAAGATTATTTCGACCGACACCCTTCCTGCAGGATTTTCTACGGCAAAACAATACTGGTAAATTGTTGTGGCAAATATTTGGAGTTCAAGCTGCAACTTTATGCATCTATGGTATTCCTGAACATGAAGAGATAATGTGGAATGCCTTCGAGCTTGCAGGTTCCTATGAATTTTAATAATATGCTGATAGATTTTCTCATTTTGGAAATCATTACTTTGTGAGGGTCAGAAAAGCTCTAATAGTTTGCAGACAAATTGGAATCCATTTTTTGTCTTTCCAAAAAGAATTGCCTTATGTGTGCACAATTAAACACATTAGGGCTATAGGCTAAGAGGATAACTTTTGTAAGAACCTTTTTTTTTTTTTTTTCTCCTTCCTAGAGGTGAGCTACTTCCGTTGACAGTGTGTGTTTTTTGTTTGATTCTTGTTGTTTTGACCAAAAGTGAATCCCAATTGAGATAGCGTTGGAGTTTACTGGGGTAATTTTTTTTCTTTGGGGTTTCAAGTATACCTTCTTATGCATGAAATATGTGTTTTCTTGGTATTCTTTTTTTCCTAGTAGCCCATCTTTTTGCGGTAAGAAGTGCAATTAATAGTGAGAAAGTTTTGCTACTGAACAGAAATGCCTGTTCAAATGTTCATTATTCATCATCAATTAAAACTTGGAATTTGATATTGTTCCTTACAAATTCTCATCATTCTTTGAAGTGCTAAACCTTGCTTTTGGAATAATTTTTTTAGCTTCTCTTGTGTCATGTTTAGTTGAAGGTATTATGTGGATTATAGGATACTAGAATCTATATGATTTCATATGCATGGCTAACTAATATTCAAAATACACATGTCCCAGTACTAGTAACCTCATGGACACTTGTTGGTTATCTTTTTACTGTAGATCTCGCATGACCCACCAAAATCCATCTACAGGTTGCAACTTCAGATATGTTCTTCATGATTTACTCTTCTGTTCCTCTTGGTAACTACATATAGGCACATAACAATTTTGAAATGGCACATCTTGAAGCTCAATAATAGGTGAATGGGATTTCTGTGTTCAGTTACCATCATTACTGAGTATTGGTTTTTTCACTTTACCTTACCCTTTGTTTAATCTCTTATTTTATTTTATTTTATACTTTTTATTTTATTTTTCTGTTTCCATTGGGTTGTTCCTCATTTATAACCACTGCTGCTACTTCAGGGAAAAGCAGGGTCTGGTGCCTTTATCCTGATAAAAGTGCGTCTGCAAAGTCAGTTCAGGATGCCATGTTCAATGGTTCTTCAACAAGTTTAGAAGTAGCACAGGTACTTCCAACATAACTCATGCTACCACTGTTGTTAATTCTTGGTTAGAAGCTCCTTTTTTTCAATTTCATGTTTTGTGTATCCAATAAAAAAATTCATGCTCTAGTGATATGAAGGCTAATGCAGACATATACATAGGAATTCATGTAGTATTTTTTTTTTTTTGGTGGGAGTTATGATAGTACTAAGAAGTCTGGAACCCTAACATTCAAAATGATTCTCTCTCAAATTGGACTGAGGCTTCCGAGCTGAATCCTGGAACTGACAAAAAAACTATCTGAAATGGCCCCCGGATAATGTACAATATGTCTCAAATATAAACAAGGTGTGTGAGCTCAATCCCCCTTGAATCTTTTAACAACATGAGCCCAACCTAGAAAAACTGGCGCTTTATTCTCACCAACTACTGCTTCAATTTTCCATTGTTTTCCTCTTAGGTTGTCTCTTTTATTTTTATTTTATTTAATGGGAAAAGATCTCCATAAAAGACATTCTCTCTTTGACAACTCCCATTCGACTATCCTTGGATAAGCTCCATTAAAGCTTACTAGAATGTCCCATATAATACTGTAGAGCTGAAAAACAGTAGCCAGATGTGAATTCCAAACTTACAAAGAATAAGCAAATGATGTGTATGAACAAACTCTCTTAACCTTTTACTATTTTATTGGTATACGAATAATTTGGAGGTTGAAGTGACACGATGGAGTTCCAACATTAGTCTTTGCAAGGTTTAGAAAAGGAAAAAAATCAAGTATAGCAAATTCAAATATTGTGAAGCCATAAATGAGAGACAACAACTGATCTTATGCAAAAAAGAGGCTATGAGAATTCAGTTCTATGGCATATTATTGTGTACATGGCTTTGAATTTTCTCATCCTTCATTTCTTCTTTCAGTTTTGCAAGGTGGTAACTTTCCTATTGATTCTACTGCACAGACAGATGGGGATAGTCCTTTAAACTTCATTTTGATTGATGGTACATGGAATAACTCAGCTGCAATGTTCAGGCGTTTGAAGGTAATTCGATGAATTCCCTTATTGCTATACGTAGGAGCTTGCTAATTTTTATGATGTTGGATGAGTGTAAGTTAATAGCTGCAGAACTAAATATGGTTTGTGTACAGGAACGTGCAAAGTTAGCGTGGGGAGCGGAAGACATCCCTTGTATATCTCTAGAGACGTTAACTGTATCTCCAATGCATAAACTTCGGTGAGATATATTTCAGCTCTGTGTCTCGCTTTATACAATATTTTCCTTTTCTTTTATATTTTCGTACTTAATATTCGCATAAGAGCAGGCCCCAACCATCATGGGATCGGACCTGTACAGCAGGGGCAGCTGTAGGTCTCCTCTCAGAACTGCATCTTCATCCGGAGTTTAGTTCAATTGGGTTGGATAAACATGCTGAAGCAGTGGAGGATGGTCTGGAGGTTTTATTGGACGCCCTTACGTCTAGACGCCTTCGGATGGGCAGGTCCATAACACGCAGAGAAAGACACAACAGAGATATCTGCTAAAGAGAAAGACACAACAGAGATATCTGCTAAAGATTGTAGATGAGATGGTGTTATCAATTTTTGTTGTAATGACATCAAGAGTACTCATGTAGACAGACCAGTACTCGCCCTTCAAAGTCTGGTAGACACAACATTTCGACGTTGATAGATGCAAATTTTTTGCAAAGACACTAATGGAAACAGAAGTTTTGGGAAGGCACTGATTTGATTTACTTTTGCAGAACCTGATAGCTTTGGATCTTTAACATTATCTGACAGTTATATTGCAGTGTGTACTTTATTGGATTGATTGTTGATCCTTCCTTTTTAGCCGATTAGGGACTGGATCCATATTCACCAATAAGATCTCCATTAAAAGATTGCCATGGACTTGAAAAGGTTTACTTGACTAAACAAAAAGCTCTTTCAGCTTTTATTGGCCTTTGCAAGTGGCTGGTGGACCCCTCTTTTTCCAGCAACTGTCAAACCCCTTGATAGAACAAAAGTCTATTAAAATGGAGATGCTCATGTAGTTGGCCTTCTCTTTCCTCCCCCTTTCTCTCTACTAGTGCTAGTGGTGGTGGGGTTAGGATTAGTGATTTACAAGCCCTTTGGTGAGACTTTTTTTGTTAAGGACTTTTTTGTTTAGGGCGTGGCTGATAAGCTTTGGCTACAAACACATCCAGAGTAGACATACATACCTACCTCAGTTATGATAGGATAGGATCAGGATGGGATTTGGATTGGTTTTTCACTTTTTCTTCTTTGGCTCAAACAAGTCCAATTTGATATCAAATAAGACTTTCTTGGAGCACCCTCCCATCAATCAATTAAACATTTGCAATTTGCAGACTGACAGGCGTTTCCTTTTATAACCTGATCTTTTCATTTATCAAGGGATTTTAAATTTTTGGATTGGTTGGTCAAGGTCATTTGTTAAACATTTTGTGGAAACCTGGCTTTCCAAGATCCTGGACTGAGGTGGAGAACTTGAGACGTCGTGTTTTGACAAAAGTATTAACAAAACAAAAAAAATGGACCAATTTATCCCAGTTCCAAATCCATAAGAAACAGAACTGGAGCCAAACAGAGACAAGAACCAAAACTGACTAATCTGAGTCAAACGAAACCATCAATTAATTGACTGAATTGGTTGACCCCAACCAGAAATCCAAAAGGAGAAGACAAGAAAAAGGTAAACAGATTGCAACCCTTTTAAGCATAATTAATTAATTAATTACACACCAATTAGTGTACAATAATTATTTTTGGGGGAAACAACAGAGTATTACAACTAAAAGAAAAAAACAGAAAATTTCCAAAGAAATTTGATGCACCCGATATATATTCTTCTCTCAGAAAAATTCCACCTACCAAAACTGTTACTTTTTTTTTTCTTCTTTTCTTTCAGCTTCGAACGAAAATTTGAACACAGAATTCGCTTATCTGTGAGCAGTAACGAGTGTTTCGATGAATCTCAGACCATCAAATCTTGGAGCGAATTTATCTGTAGAAGTCTTGGATCTCCGCGAAGAAGATGAATTTTCTCGATCATTTCTTGAGACAGAGTCCTAATAAATCAAAGCATCCACGAGAGTAAATTTTATCAAGATTCAAGAACAAGATTGTGAATCGAAAAAAACTCGATGATTTTAGGGAATTCAGTCGAAAAAAAGAGAAAGATTTAAGCAAGAACAAATCTTGAAAAGAGAAATTGAGAAGAATTCGATCTGAAAGTATAATGAATCAACAAATTTAACTAAAGATCTACCTCCTTTGAAGCTTGGATCTTCGAACTGCAGTAGAAATCTGAAGATGAAGCAGAGATTGCAGTAGCAGAAACTGCAGCCATGGAAGCGACCAACACTCCTGATTTCTTCATCGTCGATGAGCGATTGATCTTTTCTCTCACAAAGTTTCTATAAAAACCCTAGGAATTTTTTTATGATCAAATCTTGGAAAAGCTGAAGAGAAATCAACTGTGTGAAAACTTAGGCGTGACTTCTTCTGAGTCTTCTGTGGTGTATTTATAAAGGGCCGGATTAGTCGGTAAAATTCGAATGTTTACGCGGCAATTTGTTTTCTTGCTTGTTTTCAATTATGTAATTACTGTTTTACCCTTGGAAATTGGTCCAATTGATGTCTTACCATTCAATGAACTTTTTAGTTAGACTAAAATACCCTCCTTATATATTAACTGCCACTAAATTAGGCCTTGGAAGTTGGGACTCTTGGGAGTACTCACATAGAGATAATCTACTGAAATTTAATGACATACATGGTGAAAAAATCACATAATATGAATGGCAATTAGTCCTTAGATCATCTTTATTAATTTATAAAATGGGCATTTGATTTCTTCTCTTTAACTATGTTCTTTTAGAACAAGCATGATCCTTATAATGAGTTTATGAAGTAGCCTGAAGGACATACATAGAGATTCAATGAATAATATTAGATGAGAATATTTTCTTTATTATATAGATCATCTTCATCGAAAATCTGTCCATTATAAAACTTATCACTGCGGATTCTTTAAAAAGAGTCAACAATGTTGCAGGAATAGTTTGGAACGGGAATAAATTGTATAAAAGATGCGTAATAAGCTGGAAGGGTATTTTGGTCATTAGAAGATTAAGTTTTGGGTTCTCCCAGACAAATATAAGGGTAACTTGGTAATTTATAATATAGACAAAGACGTACTGCGGCACCTCGGAGATGATGTTTCTGATCTTACCAAGTTGCCTTCAATGAAGAAACGACACGTGGATGGCAAAGATAATGCCACGAAACTGGACAAACCGTCCACCCGTTGGAGTTAAGAGATTCGCTTTTTTGAGTTAGTGGGAGTGGGGGAGTGGTACATAAAAAGGAGCGGTTGTGAGTTGTACTGACTTAATCCTTCTAATACCACAATTACCCTTTTAATACTATTACAATTCCTATTATATCCTTTTAAATATCTGGGAGTGAACTGATAAAAGTCCATATGTTGTCGTTTTTCATGCTTGTGAAACTACTACTTTCTAGGCACCGACTAATAATTTTATGATTATATATATTTTTACTATATAAAGGGGCTGCATCAGCTAATAGTAAAGGCTGATGCAGCCGCCAGAGCTGAAAATAGGGAGGAGAGAGAATTGGAGTGAGAGAGGAGGTGTGCGTGCCTACAGTTCAATGAGCTGTAACAATGTCATCACAAAAATAGTTTTTTTTTTAATAAAAAACCTAAAAAAGACAAATTTAAGATTATAAGTTTTAGAATGAGTTGATTTCAGATGATTATATTTCTCTTTCCATGTGATCAATCCTTGATGCATTGCATGTGAGCCCCACAATGATTTTTAGGAGGCTATATATCCTCCCCTATATATAAATGTAAGAGATTGAGTTGACAAAGTTCAACATTGTGGGGTCTTAGATTTCCATTTTTATGATGGATGACCCATCAAAAGGGATCACTTCTAGTATTTGGACGGTCATGGTTCATTGATCATGTCTGCCATGCTTACAACAATAGACTGATAACACATGTTAGATGTCTTTACTTTTGTTTTCTCTGTTCTTTTCTTTGAAGACAAAGATCCTTCGTTCACTCCTTCCATGTCACATTTTTAACAATTACCTTTGAAGGGTAGTTCAGTAAATTCCCCTTAATTTGGTACAACCGCGCGATTCTTTATTCCTGTGGTCGTCGTGACATGAAGGTTGTTGTGGTGTAGTAGTCAAAGGCTTAAACCACTCAAGACATGACACATGTTCCTTCTGATTAGCAAATTGTCAACCAATCAGATAGAGAGAGAATGTAGTCAACTGCTCGAGCAGGTGAATTTAGATAGCTAAGAGCATCTCCAATGCAAAAGTATTATAAGGCAATATTTTATTTACGTGGCATGTCTTATAAGACAATGTCTAATCTATATGGTAACAAAATCTTCATAATAAACATTGTTGAAAAAAATGCATCTCCAATGTAAATGTCTTGGATGACTTTTTAACTTATGTGGCACTTATTTTTTGAATGGGTCAAACTTATTTTATTTAAAAAGGAACTAAAAATTTTGGAGGGAAAAAAATTTGCTGATGTGGACTGTAAGACATTGTGAAGATGAATGTCTAGAAATAGACATTCTACTTCACAATGTCTAGAATAACTACCGTCACATCATCATCACATCATTTCTTCACATTAGCATTGGAGAAGGTTTTTTAAAGAGAATGTCTAGTTATCCTACGTGGCAGTCTTATTTTACCACATTCACATTATCATTGGAGATGCTCTAAGCTGCTACATATCACAAGTCTCTCTCGAGTCTTAATGGACGAATTACAAATTTACCTATACATAGGGGTAAGCAAATATTATCCAAACCAACCAACCTAATACGATCTAAACCAAACTGGATTTTAACCGATCCAATTAGAGTTTGGATTGGTGGTGGATAGAAGAATAAAAAAACCTATCGAATTGGATTAGTTGTTAGATGAGTCTTCACAAAAATTAATTAAACCGAACCAACTTAATAATATATGTATATATTAGTTTAGTAAATACTTTAATGTATGGGTATTACTTACAATATATTATAATGTTTAAATTTTACAATTTTTACGTTTTAAAAATAGAAAAAATAAAAATACAAAAAACTCAAACCCCAAAAAATACAAGACCCAAATCGACCATCAAATCCGATCTAAACCGAGTTTAATCGGTTTGGATGGCAACTGATCCAATTAGAGTTGGATTGGTGGTAGATGGAAGAGTACAAAAACTGACTAAATTTAGATCGATGGTGGATCATCCAAATTAAGTCGGACACAGACTGATGCCCACGTACCCCTACCTATATATTATTATATTTGAGACAGTCTTAATTGTATAAAAGGTAAAAATACATAATATTTTCGAAATCTAAAAATAAACTCACATTTCAACCTTGTGTAAGTTTTGTATTTAGAAGATAGGATTTTAAAATAATAAAACTAAATGGTATCCAAGAGTGCACCCACCTCGTTATATTGCAAAGTTTTATTCATGTGTAGATTTCACAACTCTCTCTCTTTATTGTGTAAAAATAGCAATTTAAATACTAAGGGGGCGTTTGGCAACCAGAAGCAGAAGTGCTTCTGCTTCTAAAAAAAGTAGAAGTAGTTTTGAGAACTATTATTTTTGTTATTTATTGGTATAACAATAACAATAATAACAAAAATAA
>MVGT01004291.1:1081697-1096287 GCA_002174775.1 Macleaya cordata
TTTTTTGATGACTTTGGGCCATTTTTGGGCTTATATTTGGGTGAGGTTTTAAGCTAGTTTTGAGCAAGGTTTTGAGCTTTAGTTTTGGGCTATTTTTGGCTTGATTTTGGACTCCATTTAGGGTTATTTTTGTGGGTGATTAATGAGAATCTCAAAGTATTCCATAAATGAAGGTGGGCAAAATTAGGGTGTCTACAATAATAGTAATAATAATAAAAATAATAATTATAATAATTACGGGTTTATATAATTTATACTATTATTTATGTTGTATTATATTTATATCATCCAACACCATCATTATCAACATCATCATCACTACTACTACCATCATCATCATCATCATCATCATCATCATCATCATCATCCATCATCACCATCACCATCACCATCATCATCATCCATCACCATCATCATCACCACTACCATCATCATCATCATCATCATCATCACCCATCATCATCATCAACACCACCACCACCACCACCATCGCCCATCATCATCACCACAATCATCATCCATCATCATCATGGTCATGATCATCACCGGTATAAGTAAGATGAAAACTTTTGGTTGCTATAAAGAAGAAATGGTGAGAGAGAATGAGGAGAAAAAATAACAACAATAAAAATAATATGATAGTGTGGGAAGTTACTTCTGTGAGAAGTAAGAAGCAAATTTTTTTTGCTTTATGAAGTCACTTCCTGAAAGTGTTAGCATACAAACTTTTTTACTTTTTGACTTATATAAGTCAAAAAATAACTTCTTAAGTGGTTGCCAAACACCCTCTAAGTCGTGCGACAACGTTTTTTTACCAAATTTTGTATAAATAGTATGCACTTTGAATGCTCTTCTTATAACTAGTACTTCTCTATCCACTCATTCATTCATTGATTCATGGTTTTTAATTTTTCAAGTTGAAACTATTTGTAGTTTTACTGTTTATTAAGAGTAAATCTTCCATGGAATCCATTTATATATCACTGTTCTCTAATCAAATGTTGAGATGGGAGCCACAATTTAGTTTCTTCTATCACTCTTTCATTGATTTAATTTATTATGTACAATTTGGGTTTTGTTTTTCAGTTTATGAAGTGAAAGTGAAAGACATGAATTTTATAGGAAAGGTAAAGTTGTATTGCAGAGGTGCCGAGCTGGCACAAAGATACAATAGTTAATAATCTTCTCTTAATTACAAACCAATACCTCAAAACGAACACCATGGAATTCCTTGTAAATGTTACCCCAATTATAGAGACTTGCCTTAACCTCGAAGATGACCTTAGAAACAATGTGCACTTAAAAAACTCTGCAATTATGCTTCTCCGAAATGGGCGTTTATATTATAAAGGGCAGCCAAACCAATAAAAATTTATTCGGTCTAAAGTTGAATTTAGACTTTCAAATTGCAAGGAAGTCGAGAATCGTTCTAAGAGCCCCAAATTTCCCGAGAAAAAAAGGTTGTGAATGAGTATACGTGATCTGTCGTCTCCTCCTCCTTCCTACAAAGCACACCTATTGACCAATATAAAACCTCTATGAGGCAACCTGTTTATTGTTGGTACTTGAAAGGAAGAAGCTAAAACTACATTCATGTTTTTTCTATTGTCGTAATCAAAGTGAAAGATACAACTATTCATTCGATGATTATTTCCTCTCGGAAACGTGTTGGTTGGGCGATTTTATTTGACCTCCAACAAAATCAATATAAAAACAATGCCTAAGCTTAAGTTCTTGAATTCTGTAAATCTATGCCCCTTGAGAAAGTGTCATATACAAACATACAATACTATCGTGATAAACAAATTCTTATATTATTTACTCACATGTTGGGTGGCGGAGCCAAGATTTTAACCTAGTGGGATCAAAATAGAAAAGAAAAATTATATTCCAATGCCACTTTTTTTCTTTAGCAGCCACATATTTTTATACCTCTTTTACACCGGCATGTGGGATGCATATAGAGATGATTCAAGGACTTTTTACTTTATTTTTTTATTTTTTGTTCTTGTGTGGAAGTTCTCTCACCCTTTAGATCATCTTTTCATAATTCACATCGCTCTAAAATTTTTAATTTCATCTAAAATTGATCCAAATTTTAATCTAAATCATACAGTTAATTTTCAACCAACTCTTATTCAAAGTTTTAGAATGATATGTTTTTTAGGATGATCTAAATGGTGAAAAAAAAGTCTTTAATTGGATCAACAAATCTGAATTTTAATTTCAGTTATTTATTTTATTGATAATTTCAACCAACTTTTAGTAGGGTTAAAAGTTTTAGAACGATATAATTTTTTGTTAATAAGATTTACATAATTAGGAGATTATTCTTATAAAAAATCAGCCATAAGATCAACCCTGTATGAGTCCAAAGTTCAATATACGACAAATGTAAACATGATACGTGCATATCATTGTGGGTTGTGAGTGGGGTGTTGTGAGTTGAGTGGAGTGAGTTGAGTGGAGTGTTATAATGCTTTGTGAGTGGATTGTGAGTGGGATGTGTTTGTGCATGTAGTGGGTTTGTTGGTAGAATTGTAATAGTAATTTAATAGCTATTTAAGGAGCCACCGATTGAGGACTCTCCTCATGGTTGAATTGAATCTTCTTATCTGTGTCTCCTTCTTCCCCTCTCTTCTGAAACTTCTCTCTCCCAATTATCTCTCATTTCAATCCCATTCTCTATTAACTAAAATATCACATAAAACCACCCTATCAATTGGTATCAGAGCCTATCGGTCCTATCCCTATTCCACCACCATCAGTTTCGAGTCTCAACCATTATACACCACCACCATCGCCAATCGCTTCTGCCATTAACCTTCACCTTCGACCATTATCAACCTCAAAAAAAAAAAATCTGTGATCACCAACATCACCGTCTTAAAAGCATTTAGGAGAACTGAAGATTTGTTGAGAAGTGAAGTTTCGATTGTAGGGGCTATCATAGATCAACTTGCCATACCCGTGAGTAGCCATCGATTAATCAATCTCATCGGCATCTGCAAATCATAACTGTTGAAATTTCAGAGCAAGGTTGTCTACCTCCTTCCACCACCATCCTACTACCAAAACTATTAGTTAGGGTTAATATTGCATCCATCATCATTGCTTCCACCCATTAAAAAAAAAATTAACACGTTCACCAAATACAACACATCACCTTTATTTTTTTTTAATATTTTTTTGTCTCTTTATTTAATATTTAGTCCATCACTTTTATTTTATTTAATTTTTATCTTCATCTTTGTCCGCTATTAAAAAAAACAGTACACGGTTACTCATCACCACCATTAATTAGATTTCAAACAAAAAAATAAAAAAAATAAAAAAATAGCACGTTCACCAAACACAGCACATCACCTTTATTTTATTTTTTAATATTTTTTGTCTCTTTTGTCTCTTTAATTAATATTTAAGCCATCACTTTTATTTTATTTAATTTATATCTTCATCTTTGTCCACCTATTAAAAAAAAATATATATAGTTCCCGGTTCCTTCACTGTTAGCATCACCATCAATTAGATTTCCAAAAAAAAAAAAAAAACTTCTTAGTTCTTGTCATCTGAGCCCATCAGAAATCTATTTTAAGGTTCAGACTTAATTAGGAGTTACTAATTTGGTGTAGGCTTGAACATTAAGCCCACTAGCAGATTACTTTGGTCTTTAGAACTTTGGTATTAAAGCCTCAATGGCTGAAGGTACCCGTCTAAAAAACCTTGATGCTGAAGTTAAGATCCTTACTGGGAAAGTCGAAAGGCAAGAAAAATTAGCCCAAGAAAGCCATAAGTTAGCCGAAGACAATAATCAAAACATTCTACAAATTCTTCAAAAATTATCGACCTTAGACCACATTGCCAACACAAGCAAAAATATTATTGAGAAACTAACATCTAGTACCACCTCAACTGAACAAATCTTCCCAATCCATGACCGACCATGGCACACAGAATTTCCAAAGTTCTCCGGTAACGACCCCAATGGATGGATATATCGAGCCGAGCAGTATTTTACAAGCAACCAAATTGATCCTAGTCAATGGATTTCCATCACCTCTTATAATATGGAAGACGAAGCCTTATAATTTTATCGTTGGCTTGTCAATGCACGTGGTCAGCTTACCTGGCGTGACCTCACTAATGGAATTCTACAACGGTTTGGTCCCTCTATTTTTTATGATCCAGCAGGAGCTCTTACAAAGCTCAAACAGGTTGGGACTGTTTCTGACTACCAAAAAGAATTTGAGCGTCTCTCCAACCGAGTCAACGACCTCTCTGAATCATTTTTGGTAAGTTATTTCATTAGTGGATTACGAGATGACATTCAACCTAGTGTGCGAATGTTTCAACCTAGGGATCTGCTCATAGTCATAGGACTTGCCTGTCTTCAAGAACAAACAACTAATGGCCTCCAAACAAGTACCCCGTCAATCCAATTATCATCAACATAAGTCCACATTCATCCATTCCCCACCTTTTCGACCACTTGCTTCACGACCTCTACCATCATTTACATCGTCACAAACTCGGCCACAAAACCGACCTAGTCTTTTAGGACCACCTCCACCAGCTCTTCCTCCAGTTCAGCGTGTGTCAGCAAATGATATGAAAGAGAGAAGGGAAAAGGGATTGTGTTACCACTGTGATGAGAAGTACTACTATGGACATACTTGCAAAAATCCACGGATATTCCTTTTGGAAGGATGTTGGCCTGAACAAAATGAAGAACATTGTCCTGACACTACTGCAGTTCCAAACGACGAAACCTTAGATGAGTCTTCTCCAGAGATATCCTTGCATGCAATTGCTGGTATAAATACCCCTCAAACTATGCGACTTATTGGTACTTTATCTAACAAATCTATCTCTGTTTTGATTGACTCTGGGAGTACCCATAACTTCGTGGATCCCCAAATAGTTGCTCGTTTGCGAATTCCTGTCAGTACAGGAAGCAAGTTTCAGGTTATGGTGGCTAATGGATCATACTTTGAGAGTGAAGGACGATGTCTGGGGGTGAAAGTGCTTCTTCAAGGGGTACCTATCATTGCTGATTTTTTCATTCTACCTTAGGAGGTTGTCATACCGTGTTAGGGGCTCAATGGTTAAGGACTCTAGGGCCTATCACGTGGGACTTTGCAGCCATGATAATGACATTTGAATTAGGGGGTGTTTCTCATCAACTACAGGCAGTAAGCTCAGATCCTGTTGACATCCTGGTCACCACAAAATTTCAGAAAGAAGTTTCGCAGTCCGGAAAGGGACTTATGCTCCATTTGATCTCCCTATAGACTATGCAACTCGTTGATGACATTGACTCGGACATACAAGATCTTCTGGAAAAGTTTTCAACTATTTTTTCAGAACCGAAAGGCTTACCGCCTAGCCGTGCACATGACCACAAAATTTCGTTGGTCGAATCGAGCTCACCGGTGAATGTACGTCCTTACAAGTATCCCCACAACCAAAAAATGAAATCGAAAGGTTAATTTATGAAATGTTGTCCTCTTGAATTATACATCCTATCACCAGCCCCTACTCTTCCCCAGTATTATTAGTTCAGAAATCAGACAGTAGTTGGCGCATGTGTGTCGACTATCGTTCTCTTAATGATGTGACGATAAAAGATAAATTTCAAATACCGGTTGTCGATGAGTTGCTTGATGAATTAAATAGGGCGACTATATTTTCCAAGCTTGATCTCAAATCCGACTACCATCAGATTCGGGTAGCTGCACAAGATATACCAAAGACGGCATTTCGAACACATGAAGGACATTATGAATTATTGGTAATGCCCTTTGGTTTATCTAACGCACCCTCTACTTTTTAGTCACTAATGAATGAGATTTTAAGGCCTTATTTGCACAAATTTGTACTCGTCTTCTTTGACGATATTTTGGTTTATAGCATCACCAAAGAGGAACACTTACAACATCTCCATACAGTCTTAACAATCCTCTACCAACATCAGTTGTATGCCAAGATGTCAAAGTGTTGTTTTGGGGTTTATGAAGTCAACTACTTGGGTCATGTCATCTCACGGAATGGAGTAACCGTCGAATCTGAAAAAATCAGAAGTATTATGGATTGGCCTGTTCCCCACAACCTCAAGACCTTACGTGGCTTTCTCGGGTTAACAGGATACTATCGAAAGTTTATTCAAGGATATGGAGTTCTAGCTACACCTCTCACGAACCTCTTGAAAAAGGATTCCTTTCATTGGGACAAAAATGCTACTATTGCCTTTAAAAAGCTTCAAGAGGTAATGACTCAATCACCTATTCTGCGTTTACCAGATTTTACTAAAGACTTTGTTATTGAATGTGACGCATGTGGGTTGGAATTGGTGCAGTTCTTATGCAAGATCATCATCCAATCTCCTATTTCAGTCAAGCATTAAAAGGGCTTGAGCTCTCCTTATCCACTTATGAAAAGGAGATGCTAGCGATTGTTAAGGCAATCCAAAAATGGCGACCCTAACTTCTAGGTCGTTCTTTTACTATTCGTACTGATCAGATAAGCTTAAAGTATCTACTTGAGCAACGCATCACCACACCTAATCAGCAACGATGGCTCCCAAAACTCATTGGGTTTGACTACAAAATTGAATATAAAAGGGGATCCGAAAATACGGTTGCTGATGCCCTATCAAGAAGGATTGAAATTCAATGCATCGCTATTTCCATTGCCCTACCTAATTGGTGGTCTGAGATTAAAAAGGAAGTCCAAATTGATCCGTTTTATAATGAGATTTCCAAGATTGTTGCATCTTCTCAATAGGGTCAGACAAATATCAGTTACAAGATGGGGTTTGGCTATACAAGGGAAGGGTCTTTCTCAGTCTTTCATCTCCTCTTATTGTATCTGTTTTGTCCTCTATGCATTCATCTCCTTCTGCAGGTCATTCAGGCTATCACAAGACACTTGCCCGCGTTCATGAATCATTCTTTTGGAAAGGGTTACGAGCCTCTATTCGGGATTATATACGGAATTGCTAGATTTGCCAAATTAACAAATCTGACAATACCAAAAAAGCAGGTCTCCAGCAACCACTTCCTATTCCCGAACACATCTGGACTGACATCTCTATGGATTTTATCGAAGGCTTTCCACTATCGCACGGGAAATCAGTTATTATGTTGTGGTGGACAAATTATCTAAGTACGCTCACTTTTTACCCTTGAATCATCCTTATACTGCTGTTGGTGTTGCTCAGATTTTTTTTGACAACATTGTGAAGCTCAATGGCCTTCCCAAATCTATTGTTAGTGACAGAGATGCAACGTTCACTAGTCGATTTTGGCGCGAATTATTCTGGCTTCATGACACTCAATTATGTATGAGCTCTAGTTACCATCCTCAATCAGATGGCCAAACAGAGGTGGTAAACCGAACTCTTGAGACATACTTACGATGTTTTTCAAGTGATCATCCAAAGCGTTGGGTCGACTGGCTTTCAATGGCGGAGTATTGGTACAATACAAGCTGGCATTCTTCTACAAAGATGACTCCGTATGAGGTGGTGTATGGCCAAAAACCACCAACCTTCCTCTCATATGTTCCTGGGTTATCAAAGGTCCAAACTCTTGATGAGATTCTGTCTGAACGCCAAGAAGTTTTGTCTCTACTCAAGCAAAACTTGTCACAAGCACAATCCAGAATGAAGAAAAACACGGATTTAAAACGGATTGACAAAGAGTTTTCAGTAGGTGATTGGGTATTTCTTCGATTACAGCCTTATCGTCAAACTTCACTCTCTCTTCGACGTAATGTTAAATTGGGACCTCGTTTTTATGGACCTTACCAAATTCTTGAAAGGATTGGATCTGTAGCTTATCGCTTAAATCTCCCTGCCGAATCCAAAATTCATCCTGTCTTTCACATATCTTACCTGAAACGGCATCTGGGTCCCATACATCAGTCTCAAGATTGTCTTCCCCCTGTCGGCGAAAATATGGAGATTCAACCTTATTCAGAAAAAATTTTACAAGAACGAATTACTCATCGAGGAAATCATACATTCCGAAAGTTATTGGTGCAATGGCATGGTACTGTTCCTACTGATGCCACTTGGATGAATTACGGGAAGTTTATCCATCGCTATCCAGAATTTGACCTTGCGGACAAGGTCATTCCAAGACGGGTGGATTGATACGTGCATATCATTGTGGGTTGTGAGTGGGGTGTTGTGAGTTGAGTGGAGTGAGTTGAGTGGAGTGTTATAATGCTTTGTGAGTGGATTGTGAGTGGGATGTGTTTGTGCATGTAGTGGGTTTGTTGGTAGAATTGTAATAGTAATTTGATAGCTATTTAAGGAGCCACCGATTGAGGACTCTCCTCACGGTTGAATTGAATCTTCTTATCTGTGTCTCCTTCTTCCCCTCTCTTCTGAAACTTCTCTCTCCCAATTATCTCTCATTTTAATCTCATTCTCTATTAACTAAAATATCACATAAAATCACCCTATCAAAACACTAAATAAATAGAATTAACCAAGAGAAAAAAAACAAGAAGAAAGAAAAGAAGAAGAGGGTTTTAGTCAAATTTTACAGCCCTATCCTTAGGCTAGATAAAAAAACAATTAAAAAGACAAATTAAAAGATATAAAATAACTATTTTTTTTTATCAGAAATATAAAATAATTGTTTTCAAACTATATATAACTTATTACCAAATTTTGAGTGGGGGCCACTGCCCACACTGGTTCCGCCTGACGTGTTCGTGCCTTTTTTCCTGCTTCAGTTTCTTTAGTTTCCTCCAACTTCCCAATGTCTTGTTGGGTTCTGGATGTTCTTAGTTTTATTTGTATGAAAAAATGCCTACAAATTAATTATTATCAAATTGGATAAAAAACGATTAAAAAAATTAATAATTATATCTAAAATGAGAAAACATCTATTAAAGTTATGTTTAGATAAGATAAAAGACAATAGACTTCAAAATATTATAGCTAATTATGCATTTTGAAAAAATCAAACTGCAAAAAAATAATGTAAGGAAAAAGAAGAATCAAAGAAAGCTAATATGTTTAAGTAAAAAAAGGAGGAGCAAAGAAATGGTGAATAAGTACCTAATTAAATAACTTGAAATTAAGGAGTTCCATTAAACAATCTCTTGTTGTTATTTTACAGACGCAAACATTTATAGGCTTGAGACACAAAAAGTGTGATTTGCCTAGTTGTTTCATTGTTATAGCAAATGACCTGTGCAAGAAACCTAGTGCTGTAAATAGAAAGTCCACATTCAGTGGAGAAATGACACGTGGAGGGCATAGATAATACCACCTAATTTGACAAATTGCCATACGTTAATAGATGATACCTTTTGACGATTGTTATCCTCCCTTGTTGATCATCTTTACCAAAGATCACTTCTTTCTAAAATTTCTAAGAGTGGTCCCAATTTTAACAATAAAATAGATTGTTTAGAGAGCTTTTGGAATCATCTTTTAATAGTATTCAAAAATTCAAAATGATGTGATTTTCTTTAAGATGATCAACCTAACTGACGAGATCACCATATCCCCACCATATATATGATCCCTTGGATCATTTCAACTGGGCACACAACCAGGAAAAAAATAAGGCGTCCGACTAAGTGGGGTGTTAAATAATTACGAAAAAAGTGGGGTGGAACTGAAATTGTCCCGTTTGCAAAATTTCCTTGCTTCGCCCATGAATGGTACAAACAAACAGTTATGTCACGGGCAGAAAATTTTGATCCTAAGACCTTTTATAAAAAATGCTATTGGGACAGGCTCATATATCTATCTAGTGGGACAGATTGAGGTGGCACCGGACATCCACTACCCATGCTGGGTGCCACCTCAATATGCTTAGCATAACAGATTTATTGGCTGGTCCCAATAACATTTTTTGACCTTCAACCACCATTAATTATATAAGACTGCACAACTATTGAACCAAAACTCGTGTTCTTTCCGTTCCCGTTCTCAATATGCTTAGCAGAACAGATTTATAGGCCGGTCCCAATGACCTTGAGCGACCATTAATTATATAAGAATGATGCACAATTGTTGAACCAAAACTCGTGTTCTTTCCGTTCCAGTTCTCGTAATTGGTCAATCTTGAGAAGATCTCAAAACTAATTTTGGGACAGCTCATGTCTCGTCTTTGCATTAGTGCACCACTAGTGCTATATTGTTCCATTATAAGTAGGAAAGACTGATGATATTAAGCATCTTAGTAAACATTATGAGCCATCTTTTTTTTTTTGGTCGATAAATGAAGATATATTGAAGAAGGAACTAGATACATAAGACATGTACAACACAACAACATGATAGCCAACTAAAAGAACAAACACCAGAAACGACAACAACATGCCAGGAAAAAATAAGACTGAGAATCTACCTAAAAACCAAAAGAAGCCTCTTACCAACAGAGATATCTCCAGCAAACATTAACAGCAGAAGACATAAAGAATACGCGCAGAAGCCCAGCAGTAACCCAAAGGGATGATATTACTGTCTATCCGAAAAAAAACTCGTTCCATCTGCCTATAAGATAATCTATGTGCATTCCTTTAAACTCATCCTTACCTTGCACCCAAAAAAATACTAAGGCTTTGATGTCAATGATCAAACCCTCCATCTTTACTGCTTTGCCTTCAAAGGCCACTCCGTTCCTCGCTTTCCATATACCCCAACAAATAGCTGCCGGAAGGATTCTCCATAGAATCTTCCCTTTCTTAGATAATCCTTCAATCTTCCAAGCTTGCAGCAAAGTTAACAGAGAGATGGGCATAATCCAATTCTATTTAGTAGTTGAAATAAAGAAAATCCAAACCTCCCTGGAAACCTTGTAGTGAAGGAGTAAGTGGTGATTCGTTTCCTCTGCGCAATTGTAGAGATAACAGCGATTGGGGATAGACCATCCCCTGAGTTTAAGATTATCGATAGTCAAAATTTTTCCTTTACTTGCTAACCATAAAAAGAAACCCACTTTATGAGTCCACTCTCGGGACCAAATCAACTTATAAGGATAAGATTGCTCCACATCTCTCTCCCTATCTGAATAAAAAGCTGAAGCAGTGAAAGTTCCTTTTTTATCTCCTAACCACCACATTCCGTCTTCCTCCTCTGTTAGGACCACTCCCTCAAGAATTCCCATCAATTCCGTGAGTTCTGCTATCTCATGGTCGTAAAGTCTCCTATCAATTCCGAGATTCCATTCTTCCCTGTTTTGATGATAACTATAACATTGATTGACTAACAAATGTTTGTTTTCGGAAATTCGATATAAGTTTTTATATCTCACTGAACGGTACCTCTCCTAGCCAGACATCCTCCCAAAATCTGATCTGGTTTCCTTTCCCTACCTGCAGACGACTACCTTTCTTAAAATCAGGTAGACCTTTTAAGATTCCATGCAATAAACTCGTTCCTTGAGGTCCCTTTGCTTTCTTTGTTTCCCATCCAAAGCCTATTTCTCCATATTTCTGTCGCATTGTTTCTCTCCATAGAGCTTCTTTTTCATTGCAATATCTCCACCACCATTTGACTAGTAGACCACGATTCATTCTCTTCAAGGACTTAATCCCCAAACCGCCAGCTTTCTTTGAAGAGCACACCTTTGACCAGCCCACTAAATGGTATTTCTTCTTATTCTCTTTATCATCCCATAAGAAATCTCTCATTATTTTTTCTATCTGCTTAATGACCGACATTGGGGCCACAAAAAGAGAGAAGAAGTAAATCGGGATACTTGCTAACACACTATTAATGAGCGTTAATTTACCTCCTTTGGACAGTAAAGGCTTTTGCCATGTTGCTAATCTCTTCTGAAAAAGTTCTATCACCTTATCCCATTTTCTTATCCCCCTTGCTTTATCACCTAAAGGAAGTCCTAGGTAATTAGAAGGAAACACTCCGCAGCTACATCCCAGCATTGCAGCTAAATTCTCCATGCCGTCTTCAATTCCTATGCCGAATAAGCAGCTCTTCAAAAAATTAATGTGTAGACCTGAAACCATCTCAAAAGCTAATAGGATATATCTCAAATAGTTAACTTGTTCTTCATTAGCGTCAAGAAAAATTAGAGTATCGTCTGCGAATTGTAGATGACTTATCACTGGTCCGTCTTGACCAATCTTAAATCCTCCAATCCACCCTCTCTCCACTCCTTTCCGCAACATAAGGCTGAGAGCTTCTGAAACTATTAGGAACAGAAAAGGCAAGAGTGGGTCTCCTTGACGAAGACCTCTTCCGCTAAAAAAGTAACAATGGGATGAACCATTAACCAACACAGAGAATGGAATCTTCGATATACAACCACTGATCCATTTCCTCCATCTCTCCTTAAAACCCATCTTCTCCAACACTTCATCTATGAACTTCCATGAAACATGGTCATAGGCCTTTCCGAAATCAATTTTGCAAATGAGACCCTGTTCGCCACTTTTGAGTTTTGTATCCAAGCATTCGTTAGCCAAAAGAGCACAATCCAAAATTTGTCTACCTTTGATGAAGGCACTTTGCTGGACTGAAATTAAAGACGGGAGAAGGACTTTGAATCTTTCCGCTAAAACCTTTGAGATAATTTTGTGCACACTGCCAATCAAACTAATCGGGTGCAAATCTTTGACTTCTTCAATCACCTCTTTTTTTGGGATTAGTGCAATAAAAGTTGAGCGCAACCTTTTATTAATAACTCCCCACCTTTCAAAGTCTCTCACTACCTTCATGAAATCCTCCTTGATGAAGTCCCAGCATTTATTGAAGACGAAAATCTGAAAACCATCCAGGCCCGGAGCCTGATCTTGACCCAAAGAGTTTATAGTCTTTTCCACTTCCTCCATAGAGATTGGTCTCTCTATCCAGTCAGCTGAAAACTCATCAATTCTTTTGAAATTCATACCCTCAATGCTAGGTCTCTGCCCGACCTCTTCCTTGAACATGTTCTCAAAAAATGAAGCTATCTCATCTTTGATTTTGATCTTATTTGTTTCCTGACGCCCATCTATCTTCAAAGTCTGAATTGTATTCACCCTTCTCCTAATCTTAACTGATCTGTGAAAGTACTTAGTGTTGCGTTCTCCCTCCACCACTTCTTTTGCTGCCAATGAGTATCCCACATGATTGAAAGTTTCTCAAACTCCGCCTGCAGCTTCAATCTTCTATTCCATTGTTGAGAATTAAGTTCGTTCTGTTCCTCTTCATTGTCCAAACCTTCTATCTCTGTAAGAGTGGCTACTAGTTTTCTGTCCACTCTACCAAAGACATTGACGTTCCATTCTTTTAACTTTTCTTTAAGAGCTTTCAACTTCTTGGCAAAGATCACCCCAGCTGAACCTGTAAAGACAAAAGAAGACCACCAAACTCGCATATTCTCTATAATATTAGGGTCTTGGAGCCACATTGCCTCAAAACGGAAAGGCGATGGCCCCCAATCAGTACTATCACAGATTAAAGAAATGGGGCAGTGGTCTGATAACGGTCTAGCCAAAACTGAACAAAATAAATTAGAAAAGTGTTCGTCCCAATCGGGAGTAACTAAGAAGCGATCTAACTTACTTTTTCGGGAGTGTCGTAAGCCTCCATGCCACGTATACTTCGCTCCCGCGAGCGGCAAATCGATGAGCTCATTCTTGTTAACGAATGCTTGGAACTGTTTCATACTCTTAGAGACACGATGGCAGTTTTTCCTTTCATTCATAAACCTCACTTCATTGAAATCTCCCCCCACACACCACTGTTGATCCCAGAAATTTTTCATGATTTTAAGCTCCTTCCACATTCTTTTTCTTTCATCCACCTCACACGGACCATAAACCCCTGTTAAAGTCCACTTAAAGTCATCTATTCTATTACGACAGGATAGACTAACAGAAAAAATACCTTTAACTTCATCTTTCACCTCCACTACATCTTCATTCTATATAATCAGTATACCACCAGAGAGCCCTATTGCATCCAAAGTCACCCACCCACAGTTCCCACGACCCCAAATTTGACGAACAATAATATCTGAGCAAACATTTATTTTAGTTTCTTGTAAAATTACAATAGAAGGTCTCCACAGTTTGAGACACTTCCTAATTTTGATTCTCTTCTTCTTATCTCTAGCACCTTTTATATTCCATGAGATGATTTTAAACATTAAAGAACTTGAAAAGCCCCTAAAGCACACCATAAAAAACATCACTGTTTAAGACTCAACTTCTTCCTCCTCTCCTTCAACAAATTCTGTCTGAAAGGTGTTAAGATGTTTGTTTGCAGCTTTCGCCACCATAGCTGCAAACTCTTCCTCCTCTTTCAAAAAAATCATACCTACACCTTCTCCTACCATCTTCATTGTCTTAAAAAATATTTCTTATAGACATAATCGAGAGCAACTCCCCATTTAACTTTATCTGTATTATCTGCCGCAAAGTAAGAATCGGGAGGAGAAGCTAACTTACCTGATACCTCCTCTGTATCATTCTCGCTAGGCAAAGTAGAGCCTCTTCTTTGGAAATCTCCACAATGCTAACAGAACAAGGACCGATCAGAATTGCCCCTTCAATTCTACTGTTAGAATCATCTGATAAAGAATTTGTTGAATATTCTATTGAACAAGGAATCGTG
>MVGT01004293.1:8192-31598 GCA_002174775.1 Macleaya cordata
TGTGCGCGCGTGTTTAACTGTGGTAGCTGATGCAAATGTCATCTGGCGAATTACATAAACTATGACAAAACTCATTAATCTCAAATATTTGTTGGGAACTTAGTAACATTAAGAAGAATACAAGGAAATGTATCAGAATTTGGTGAAGAGACCTATGTAAAAGTGTTGTTACAGAACAGCATTTCAGATAAATCTAAATCTTCAAATTAAATAAACCTCTTTTCAGCCTTGCAGGTTGACCGCAACTCATTCGGCAAACTCAATACGGATAGGCTTCTATTCATCGAATGTGCTCATGAAACCACCTGTAAAGCCAGCTCCATTGCAATCCCCACATAACATATCCTTTTTACCTCTGCAAACATATAAAGTAAAAATGAATTATGATCCAGTTTTTTTATAAAGAACAAGTATTAATCTTCCCAGTTTGGTAAAGAAGTTGCTGCATAAGAGTTTCAGGACAAAAGGATTGGTCAGGAGAAAAGTTGACCATCAGGACTGTTCCATATACTTGGGTCCAGCCCAAGATACAACTTAGGCCAAAATTCTATCAGATCGATTAATTTTTTTTTTCCACGTTATAAAAAAAGTATACCAAATGGTTATAATAAGAAAAGTTCACAGATTAACCAGTCATAACCATCCAGCCATCCAGGAAAGGCAGTATTTGACCAAGAAGCCTCTATTTTGCACCCATCAAATTGTTCATCTAGATCCCTGCATGTGTGCCATGTGTAACATGCAAGCAGGACAGCCGACTTCTTCTCTCGTAAGACAAAAATTTGGTATAAGGGACAATCCTGGCTTCTTTTTTTTCCCCTCCACTCTTTTTCGCAGTAATGTTTTCTTTTCTTCTTTGTGTGTGTGTGTGTGTGTGTGTGTGTGTGTGTGTGTGTGTGCGTGTAGTGGTAAGTATTAAGATGATGATTATAATGATGGTATTCCAATATTAGTTGCAAAACAGTAACAACAACCCACAAAAATAATTCTCCCAGCAGTTGATGGGGATACCTGCAAAGCCAACATAATCCACCTGCTTTAAACTGTCCATTGAAGTGGTCGACAGAATTCACCCCTGTACCTTTGCATTGTGAGCACTGTACGGCACCTGATAATTAGAATAAAGAAACATTACTCGTGCTACATTTATCTTCTAGTGCAATTCCAAGAGTGGATAGTATCCTCCTATCTTTAATAACTAGCCTCAATACCCCGTGCAAAACACAGGGAATTGATTTTTTTAATAGATAATTAGAAAGTTGAGTTGCTTTAGAATTTTAATTACTATAAATTTTTAAGGAGATAATTTTTAAAGATTTAGTTGCTTTAGGATTATAATTACTATAAATTTTTAAAGAGAGAATTTTTAGAGAGTGACACATGACATGATTTAAGGGGAATGCTTGGGAGAGAGACACGTGGCAGAGAAAGGCTTCTTCTATAGTATATTATAATAGATAATAGATTACAAGTGATGCTTAAAAAATAACCTCAAGCCACTATGATAGAAACCTTTAAATCCTAGTGTTCATTCATCAAATACAATATAGAACTATATGATAGGTAGAAAACTATCATGGAGAACACTACGTAATGAGGAAACGAACCTTATCAGCAGTTTTGCATGATTAGAAGGTCAGAAATCAGAATCCATTGTGAGCACACTGAAGGGGGGAAAACTCATACGCTACCCCAAATAGACTCTCACTTCAACAATGTTTTAAGGTACTGATCTTATGGGCAACTCATCTACGATGAAATATTGATCTCTGTGGAAGTATGTAGTCCTAAGTTTGTCCCATTTACAGACTCCAGTTAATGAGTTGCCTAAATTCAGACAGGGGAAGTGGAGCAAAGAAAGTGCATACGAAGTTTCGCAAGCAAAGAGTTCAATTCCGAAGACCCAACAAAAGCTGCACGGTCGTAACCTTTTAAGTTGAACTCAATGAAATATAGAAGAAGAATCAGGTGATAGTACAAAGAAAGCTAAATAAGGACTAACCGAATGACCATTCAAAAGGCTCACTCAAGAGTCATGACAAGCAGGTCTGAGATAACTACCTCTAAAGACTGAACTTCCTAAAAGCAAGCTCTTCAAAGCATGAGTTACATACCTTAAACTTACTGAACTCTCTAACCCATGCTAAAGAATTGAACCAGGAACTACTGAATGAACAAGAGGAGCGACTGCTAGTCAGAACGGCTCTGAAAGCTTTCCAACTTGCTTCAATTAGAACATGGCACAGAAGGATTACTAGGAACTCCTAGTTTGTTACTCAACAATAAAAATATTTCATATTTTCCTCCCCAAAACTAAATCATTTTTCACTACTATTCTAGTTTCTTCCTCATCGAATCCCTCTCAATCAAAAATTCTATCACTTCCTATAAATATCATTGATAAGGTTGGGTCCAATATATATAAAATTAAGATGGAACTCAACTCTTTTTCATCAAACTAAACGAGATTATTGCTCATAATTCACATAAAAAATAAAAAACACAAAATAACCAAATTCAGGTCTATCGAGTGGAGATTGATAAGAACATGAATACACTTAAATTCTGACATAAAACATAGAAATTTAATTTGCATATAGGCTTACCATTTCCATCACAATTTTTGCAGACTATGCTAGCTGGTTTCACCGTGCTTTGATTACGACCTGAAGCCTGTAAATTCAAACAAAAAAGACTAAAAATGAACTTTATTTTGTTGTGGTAAGTTGGGACATAAAAAGAGCTATGGGTTACAACCCAATTTAAACTACATTAATGGAAGATAAAAACCTAAAATTCAACTTAAATACGAAAGGAATTGAGTATTAAAAGCGAAAAAAACAAATATAAAACCCTAACCTTGACTGCAACTGAGTGAGATTTAGCAGTTTGAGAGCTCCTAAAGATGTCGTTGTATATCCGAATAACCTTCGGAGCATTAGAACCGCCGATTAACAACCCTAACAGATTCAAAATGTACAGAAATAACCATTAAGATTAGAGAATATAAACGAATTTGGTTTTTGGGTTTGGAGGAGAGAAGAAGGATATGGGAGGGAAATACCTGGTTTGTTTGGAGATTTGAAGGAATTCACAGGTCTGAAACATAGAGTATTCGCCATGTTTGAAGATTAAATTATTTGTTTTCGATGTTTTCGGAGAGAGATTTTGAAGTTTTGAAGTTAGAGAGAGAAAGAAACACAAAACAGAGCTTCTATTGGTGGTGGGAACTTGAGAGAACAGATAAGGCAATCTTTAAAAATCTCGACAAATTAGAGCAGATATTTACGTAAGTACCCTTATACTGTCCGAGACCCTTCGAGCTTGAGAAATCAAGATGGGGGGCATTATAGTAAAGTCAGCCCTAATCCAACTGATTCGACGATAGAACCCGGGAAAGAACAGAACCACAAACAGAAACAGAAACAGAGGAAAATGGCGAGCGCTCTGTTATCAACTTCTCGTCTTTTTCTCTCTCCAAGTAAGCATTTCTTCGCCCCCAAACTGTGAATTTGAATTCTACAAAAAACCCATTTTTTGGCGAAACCCAAACAGTCCCGAACCTTAGATTTTTGAAGCAGAGATTATCCAGATTTTTGGGTTATCTGTGTTTAAATTCAAAATTTCAGAAGATTTTTGGATTTTCTGTACAGTATTTCTTCAATATTTTGCATGAAAGTTCATTATTCTTCTATCTATTTAGCATTCATGGGGAAAATTAGATAAGAATTACGTAGAAGATTTTTGGGTTTTCTGTACAGTATTACTTTTATAATTTTTGTATAAACATTGCATTTTTTCTCAATTTGTAGTGTTCTTGAACGAAAATTATAGATTCAACTTGTGAATATGAGAAGATAACACCCATTATGAAACTAAATATTTGTGATTGGAACAGATAGAGAAGTGAAAGAATGTAGAAGGGATATCAAGGGTTTGTTCTTCAACAAATGTATCTTTGATAAAAGCTTTGTAAGAAGAGAGATTACTCCCAAATCTCGAGGCCGTTTCTTGGTGAAATCACTGGTCTGTAGTAAGACTTAACACTTTCCATCTACACTTATCTTCATTTTGTTCTTAAACTGGACTCAAAATGAAAATGGGTGTTTGAAATTCCAAGTCGACTTGCTTGGGGCAACAAGAAACTTGATGATTTTTTGGGTATAATTGAAGATTTTAGGGCTGAAAATTGAGTTGTCTCAGGCGAGTTCTGAGTTGATAAGTGAGTTTTCTAAAATTGGTTTATTTTTTCTTTTGCAAAATTATTTCGTGAATTTGAATTCTTCTTGTATGTTTGGCAGTTTGGAAGTGGAAAAAAGAGGGTCGTGAAAAGAGAAACTGTGATCCCAGATCCAGATTACAGATTACCAGTTGTTTTTCTTGGTGAGTATCATCATATT
Source organism: Macleaya cordata (assembly GCA_002174775.1). NCBI lineage: Eukaryota > Viridiplantae > Streptophyta > Magnoliopsida > Ranunculales > Papaveraceae > Macleaya > Macleaya cordata. The sequence continues at coordinate 12,593 of MVGT01004293.1, forward strand.
TAAAGTTATTGTACAAGTGTTCTTACAAGCATTTTGCAGTAAGGAATCATTGTGGAATTGAACTTAACTTTTTTGGAATTGAACTTGACTTCATCAGAAATCATTGTGGCAGCAAGCAACTTCTAATTTCCCAACTTTTTGAACATAGTTTTTATAATCCTTTAACTGGCATATATAGTTACCAGCAATCAAAAAAAGAAAAACTTTGGTTCAAAAATTAGTCATACACATGGCTTTTTCTAGTAAATGAACTTGGGTTGGGGAATTTTGATTGTTGGTGAACAAAGTCCATGGTGCATTGAGGCTCTACCAACTTTGCTTCAAAATTTAGTCCTAATCGACAGGCTTTTTTAGTCAATCAACTTGGGTTGGGGAATTTTTATTGTTGGTGAATGAAGTCCATGTGAGGCTTGAAATGCATCGAAGCTCTACCAACTTCACCAAGCATTGCTTATTATTTATATCTAACTTCTTGAAAAATAAAAGTGTGTTTTGGGATAGATACCTAGAATTTATATTCGGTAGATCACCTAATGTCCTTCCCGTTGCGTAAAATGTATAGCTGATATTATCTCTGATGACACAATCTTAACGGGAACAGGCTTAGCCGGTGGATTAGCATACACAGATAATCTAATTGGAGCTGTACCACTTGGTCTCATTGGATTGCTGTTATTGGTCCAGGTATGAGGACCAGATATCTTGTCTAGCTTCTTCACACAGGAATATTTGAACATGTGTAATGGAACTTCTCATGACTAATGTTGCTATGATCATTCACGAATAAAACTTTCAGGTTTTGATGGCTTTAGTTATTCATGTGATTTTATATATGCTTATCTTTGACAGTACGATTTTTTAGTGGCATTTTGGATTCTTCTTAATGAGTATTAGAGAGTATATCTACAAATTTACTCCTTATTGCATATTTGTTCTGGGTTTAAATTATTGCCATTCATATCTACCCTTTTGTTTCCTTTAATACCACATTGCATTTTCTTTTCTTTTACTGAACTGGCTTATTACCTTATCTTTTTCTTTTCTTTTTTTTCTTTTTTCAGACAACTCGCGTGAAATTCGTATTTGATGACGAGGCCCTGGTTCGTTTTCTCAGACCCCACAAATGGTGTGTTAGTTTTTTAACATTTCGAGAGAAAGACTTCAAAGTGTGAAGATTTAGCATGGATATGTGTGTTGCACTATGCTAGAAGTATTGCAAGAATTGTGAAATGATATGCTTTTAGCTTCCACTTCATGAACTTAGTCCTTCTGGTGATCATGTTTTTGAAGCGCTCACATACTGTGATGCTCTTTCTCGTTGGTTTACAAGAGTAGGAATGTTATATCGCCTGCAAATATTTTGAAAATCAAGCAGATGACCTATAACTCAATTTGTGGGCTTTTTGTTTTTTCATAGTGATTATAACTTACAGGCTAAACTCTTCTCTCTCCTGCCAATCAACTCATGAGTTCAATCTAATCTTTAGCCACTGAAATATTTAACTTGATCTAGAGTCACATTAAGTTAAAAGGCGGCTAAATATTTTTGAGGCTGGGAAAAGTTGACCCAACTCCCAAGTGTCACAAAACTTGGAATAGACAAACCAAAAAATGGGTCTTCCTTCTGAAATTGGCTCGCTGGAGTTTTGAATTGTTTCTGACCAGGGTCCCTATTTGGTTGGAGTTGAGTTTCATGCTTTCAGTCCTTGATTGCGAAACCTCATCAGAAGCTTCACTTTCTAGTGTTATGATGCATAGGCAATATGCAATTTGCTTAATCTTTTTATGTTCTCTATATCGATCTGTTTCTGCTGTAGGAGGTAAAAATAGGAGAGCAACTTCGGGAATCAGGTGAAAATGTCTTTGTTGGTGGCCAAAACCGTTGGAAGTAAGTATGCTCCATATTCCTTTTAAAGGTCTAGATAGAGGTCAGCCGACTTACCTATTTTTTGTTTACAGATACTCAACATTTGTTAACTGGGAGCTTTGGTGGCCAAATTTCCCAATTTTGGTGTATTTTAAGGAAACACAAACAAAGCCTGAAGGACAGATTCACTTCTTTCCAGTGATTTTCGTGAGTAACCCCATGGCAAAATGGAATACGATTTGTTTTTTTTTTTTTCCGTATATATGTGTCTTTCCAGCTCCATACTTACATCTTTACCAATTAAACGGAAAAAATAAAAAGTTTGCATCTTTTTTTTATCAAATTATTCAAGTGTGCTATTTTCTTTCTCATTTGCAACATATGTAGAACGGGAAGCAACTTTATGATGTTATGGTGGAAAGAGCTGGCCCTTCGAAAACAAGCGGGCCCAAGCAATCCTAAATGCTTTAGCTTGGTGACAATATCTATCTTGCCGTGCCATCTCAGAATGAACACCAAGAGATCACGAGGTATAAGATTTGGTGTTTAAATTCCTTTTTAACTATTTTTGGACGCGATCAAAAGTATCCAAGAACAACTCTGTCAATCTTGTATAGATAATTTTATTCGTTTCTTAATTCCTGTTACTGAAGTATAATTTGCATTTTCCTTGGTATACTAGTTGAGATGGGTGTTGATTTGCGCTTAACAGTTTCACAATGCAGAAGAACTACTAGATCACTTAAAAATCACTAAAACAACTCCCATAAGAGATGTTTTATTGAAATGAACACCGAACTCTTTGTTAAAATGCTATTAAAGGGCATGGTAGAAGTTCATGCTAAATCTTTTGCGGCTCCTTCTTGTTTCATTTTGCAGGTAATCGGCGATTAACTCGAACTACCACTTGAATTTGAATCAAGTAGATCTTTTGGTCTATAGAATGTTACTTGCAGTACTCCATCTTAACGATGAACTACCGAAAAGAACCAATAAAATTTCAAACATTATTTCATATGAAATATGGAACTTCTAATTGTACTATGCGAACTATTTCAAATTTGGCAGTGGTAAAGGATGGCTTGAGAAATGAGTTCTGTACATTTATTATGAAGGAACCATGTGGCAAAATACTGGAAAACTAGTGATTTTGGGCCTTGATTGTAGTAACTACCGAAAAGAACCAATCAAAGAACAGTGGTTGTGATGATTTTCTTAGTAACTATTTGGTAAACAAACAAAAAAAAGCAACCTTTTTTCTTAGAATTTTTTTTAATAGGAACCTTTTTTCCCTTAGATTAGCACCAGATATTTTTATAAAAGAACAACCAGCATAAAGAAGAAACCCAAAAAAAAAAAAAAGTAGTAGGATTATTGCACCCCCACCATCTCGGGTCCACAAAGAGTTGATTTAAGGGCTGATTTTTAGTGAGAAGAACTAAGATGTTTTCTCACCAAATAGATTATCAAATTTGAAAAATAAACCTGTTCTAAAATTTCTAATACCGTTAAAAAGGTATCGAAAATCAATAGTAGAAAAGACTCTAAAGTGGGTTAGAAGTTTTAGATTAGGTTGATTTTTGGATATCTACGCCATGAGGAGATGTTTTTAAATGGGCAACGGAGGCGTTTGTAAATGGGGTGCAAAAATCCTTAAAAAGTAGAAAGGAAAAGATGAAAATATTTGAGCCCATTTGTTTGTTTGTCAGTGCTAAATCTACAACAACTCATACAACAATCCATGCATCAAGGTAAATCCAACGGTAGATGTGTAAATTCCACACTTTCGGAAATCACATTTATTTTAAAAGTGATAAAAACCCATCGTGAATGCACCTTGGTTGAAGTTATCAGCATCATCAAATGCCTTTATCCGTACTCAATTTGAGCCGCCTCCAAATCCCTACATGTTGCACCGTTGATACTCAATACTCACCAATTTCAAAGTCCTAAAATATCCTTCATCTCTCTTATATTCCAAATTTTTATGTGTTCATACACTTTGATTACATCTACTAGTAATTGTATGAAGTTGATCTAAAGACTGATTTTTTAGAAATATAATTTTTTAATCATATAAATCAAAATCAACACTAAGAGCTATTTCTAATTTCTAGTAGTTGTCCACTAATCCTAATGTTACTGGGAAATTCTAGACTCATTACTAAAATCTAGAGAGAGAATGTGCAATGAATAATGTGCACATGGTCCCTTTTATTAGTGAGTGAGAAATCGCAAGTGCGTGTAGAAGCGGGTGCCTAAAACATTACAATCGGTCGAGATCGAAATATTTGTTTATTTGTAAGGGTGTTTCGGTCCAATGGAATTAATGATTGACTGAAAGGGCAATATCGTACATTACCGGCCTTTTTATTACAGTCTCTTCCCTCTCATTCAAAAAACCCTAGTTGTGCTTCCTCTCAATCTCCTCGGAAGCCATAGCAGCAGAGGGTCTCTCTTCTCTCTGTTCTATTTTTTTCTATATTATTATTTTTATCTGTTTTCTTGCAGACTCTTCGAAACCCTAACCCTAGTTCTTCTTTCTGTCGCGGATTCAAAGGTAAATTTATGCTGATTTTCTCTGATGTTCTATAAGCTGTAACCATAATTTGTTTGTTTCAAACATTAACGTCTTAATTGCTTGCGTAGAATGGGAGAAGCAAGGGACACCGATGCATACGAAGAGGAACTTCTTGACTACGAAGAGGACGAAGACAAGGCCCCCGATTCCGCTGTGGCAAAAGGCGCCGGAGAAACGGTGAAGAAGTAAGTCCCTTTATCACTCTTTCTTTGATTTGGTTTTTCTCTGTTTTTCATCTATGTCGTTGGTATATCCTTTCGAAATTAGGGTTTTCCAGTTAACTGGGCTTTAGATCTGAAATTTCATGTGCGTTATTGCTGCTACGAAGTAATGATTTTGCTTTAGTTTAATAGCACTTGTTTTTTTTTTTTTTGTTTCATAACCAGATTTTGATTTCCAACTAGCTATGATTGCTGTGAGTGGTTCGATATTTTGATCCGGATTTTGTGTTTCAAGATGTAAAGTTGGGATTTTTTTCTGTATATTTTTCTCGAATTTACGACTCTAGAGTATTGTAATCATCTGCAAAAAAAATCTTCTTTTGTTTCTTTCTTTGTGTTTTGACAATTTCGAGTGTTACTGCTTATGATACGATCTTTCGTTTCTACTGTATCAGGTAGTTAGTTTTGTTTCTAATGTATTAGTTAGTTACTTTTTGTTCTACTGCTACAGTAAGTAACTTTTCTTGAATTTATAAACTCCAGTATTGGAATCATCTAGGAAAAAAGCTTTTAATAGTGAACCAACATGTTTTTGTTTGTTATATAAATGTTTTGACCATCTGCAGGTTACTGTATATAGTTTCAAATAAGTTGATTGACGATGTGTTGAGAATTGAATGCATGCATACCTTTGTCTATGTGACTGTGTTGTTTTCATGTTTCCTCATGCGTGTAGAACATTGGATGGGGATAAATCCTTTGGGCTTTTCGTCATGCTTCACATATATTTTGATTTGTCACTTTATTCTTTTAAAATTGTGTTGAGTTCGTAGTATTGATAATTGCAGTTTGACGACTGGGAGGGTTCCTTCTGATATATTGCTCCACTATGTTATAATATAAAGGGTTACTTGACTTTGTTATGTTCAGTGTGATTCGACTGACTTACTGCTAGTATGAATTCAGGTTGGCTCACTTGATTGGTACAAAGTGCTATCATGATACATGACATTTATACTTTCTGACAGGATCCCTGGTTATGTATTCGGTTTGGCACACGTCTTGGCTTTAGTTACTTTATCAGTGCAATTATGACATTGGTGCTTGTTAAATGTTTTTTGGTTTTCAGCTCTGCTGAATTTTGGGAAGTTAAATTTAACTCATTTCTGTCCGACTTTGCTTACAAGCTAAGGAATTGACCATTGTGCTTTGCACACAAAATCAAAGTATCTCTCCCTCTGAAGAGAGTAAACAACAAACAAACCCAAATACTTTCCTGGTTATCAGTAAGAATAAGCAAGTATGAAGTTGGGAGGGGTCACTAATAAGTGATAGATGCATTGATGTGGCGGGAGAAGATGTTTCTCGATAGGATGTTCTTTTCCCTCTTGTTGACTGTATCATTAAATTAACTTCTGTTGGATAACAAGAGAAATTGTCTACGAGTGTTTTTATGTGCGTTGACTCCATATTTGCGTATCTGTTTGTGCTTGTTTTGCCTCCTGTGTGGTTGCATGTTGTAGGATTTTGAATAGAAGTTGTTTTATTGGTTTGAGGTGCTTCTTTTGACATTGTTTTTGATTTTGTGGTGCAGGGGCTATGTTGGAATTCACAGTTCCGGATTTAGAGATTTCCTTTTGAAGCCTGAACTTCTTCGAGCCATTGTCGATTCAGGATTTGAGCATCCTTCAGAAGGCAAACTCTTCACTAATTTCTTTCGTTCACCCATTTCGCTGCTAAAAAAATGTTATCAAATTAGTGTTGAATGAATCAGTTAAATTGACTAATATGGAAGTCTGAGTTTTAGAATTTTGAATTGAAAATCGGTTTCGATTAAGTGGATGTGAAAATGTTGTAACCCTATTCCTTTTTGCTATGGAAATTTTTTATTTTTTTGATATTTTAAAAATGATTTGTTGAGATGAAGGCAAAGACAAGGACTCTGTGGCTTTGTGCTACAAAATTTCTAGTTATCCTTTGAAGTCTTCTTGTCTCCATCTTGTATCATGCTTGAAATGTATGTAACATGTGTTTTTGTCACATGTCCACTTAATTTCTTAAATTGGAAAGAACTCATATAAGTTGCCATTCATTATTTATGTGGCTCTTTAACTTCTTATTTATGCTGTTTGACATAAACAGTCTTTTCTTTGCTCGATATTCATGAGAAGTTTAATGTTATTCTATATTGTATGCATAGTGGATAAAATATTCCCTAGTTTAAGATTTGGGATGAAGTAGTAGTTGCTTATGATGGAGTTTCGACTAGTTTTATTGGGACTCAGTGTCTTGTGGTCTCCTAAACTATTTTGTATTGCTGATGCATTTCCTTTTGGCTGTCCACTAGTTCTCTTTGTATTATATTCGTTCTTCCCTAAACCTTTCTTTTTGATACTGTTCAGGTAATACACTACTTACATTCTCTTGATTTTGGGGGAGAAAACTGGTAAACATTTCCATTAAAAGGATCCAGAAGGTCATTTTTTACTTACTGAGGACTCTTCCGCTCCGATTTTGTTTGGTTCTTCATCAGTGCAACATGAGTGCATCCCTCAAGCTATCTTGGGGATGGATGTTATCTGCCAAGCCAAATCTGGGATGGGGAAGACTGCTGTTTTCGTTTTATCAACATTGCAGCAAATTGAGCCTGTTGCAGGACAAGTGGCTGCACTTGTTCTGTGCCATACAAGGGAGTTAGCTTACCAGGTTTGTCTCAACTGTCAAGTCATGAATATTCGTATTTGCTTATCATTTATTGTCAATTGATCTTGTTGTTAGGAACAATTCAACTACCTCCGCTTGTTGCTGACCTTGTTTTCTGCTTTTGCAGATCTGTCACGAGTTCGAGAGGTTTAGTACCTACTTACCTGATATCAAGGTTGCTGTCTTTTATGGTGGTGTTCACATCAGAAATCACAAGGATTTACTTAAAAATGAGTGTCCACATATTGTTGTTGGAACACCTGGGAGGATATTAGCATTGGCAAGAGATAAGGACCTTGCTCTGAAGAATGTGAGGCACTTTATCCTTGATGAATGTGACAAGATGCTGGAGTCACTTGGTATGCTTTGTTTTTTTGTTTTTTTTCAAAAATTGAAATTGTATCAAATTGATTCTCAATTTTAGCATTGATTTTCTGTGTTTTGATGTGATCCTCTCTTTTCATGGCTGTGTATGTTCTATAGACATGCGAAGAGATGTGCAGGAGATATTCAAGATGACACCTCACGATAAGCAAGTAATGATGTTTTCAGCAACACTCAGCAAGGAGATTCGTCCTGTTTGCAAGAAATTTATGCAAGATGTAATGTTCTCTGACAGTACTCCTTGATTTTAGACATCATCCTTTTTCATAATACCATATCTGCAGAGCTAATAATTACACTTTCGGGAAAAGGGGTCTCTGAGGTGCCTCAATGCCATACTTGATTTGGGCGTTGGTTTTCTATCTAATATATATTTGTTGGAAATATTAGCTTGGTATGGTGACACTGGGGCAGTTAACCACAAAATTGATAACTTGAAGTTTTTAATGTTGGGGGGAGTGCTGCCACATCTTGTGAAGATTGGACTTTTTTGCACTCAGTTATGTTTACAAACTTGTGGTTTTTGAGTCCTTCCCATATTTGTAAGTTCTTGATGTTTTTATGTAGACTTTGTGGGAACCAGTTAGGATAATTGGGTGGATCTGGTTTGGGCTTCATTCTGCTGTGTTACTTCACAATAAGTCCTTGTTGGTTTGGATACAGTGGGGTTTGTCCTGGTTGAATTGAAGTAGTTCTTATATGCTCCATATGGAGGGCTTATAGTAGTAACCAAATCAGGCAGTTTGCGATTTATGTTCCTAGAGTTGATTAATGATTAACCTGTAGACCTCTAATCTGGTTTAATTTTCCATTTGTTCTCTTTCAGCCAATGGAAATTTATGTGGACGATGAGGCCAAGTTGACCTTGCATGGTCTCGTACAGGTTTGTTTAACATCTAGACTTTTTAGTCATGGGTTTTAACTATTATTTAGCTGGAAAATGTGCATATCTTTTTTCTTTTTCATAATTTTCTTGCAGCACTACATCAAATTGAGCGAGTTGGAGAAAAACCGTAAGTTGAATGACCTTCTTGATGCATTGGACTTCAATCAAGTTGTCATCTTTGTCAAAAGTGTGAGTAGGGCAGCCGAGCTGAACAAATTACTGGTGGAATGTAATTTCCCTTCTATTTGTATCCATTCGGGGATGTCCCAAGAAGAAAGGTCAGAATGCTGTTAACTCTATTATTAGTACTTGTTAAATAGTTAACTATATGTGAACACATTTTACAATCATATCTTTGATCAGATGGGATTGATTTTTTTTCCATGTTGGGTTTTAGCTAATTTGTTATTGAATTTTGGTGCCGGCTGAGTACGACCTCAATAGGTGCTTACTTGATTGTTCAATGTATAGTTATTAGCGGCTTGTATATCATTATTCCATCGTTGCTGCATGGTACTGCAATTATTATTTTTTGTTAGTGTGGACACCATGAGAAATGGACAGTTCACTAGCATCATAATAAATAGTTTTACATATTTTGTGAATTACTATTTTATATGCCTTCTCTTCGTCTGATGGCACTATTTAATTATTTATACGCTATGTAACAAAGAAATGGTACCTTTTTTTTCTTTGGTTCGGAAAATGCACTCTTTTACTTGTCATATATTTATTCTCCAATTTATCTTTTCAAATACAAGAGCTGAGTGACCGCTATAGTGTCAGCTGATCATACAACACTGCACAGGCTTGTTGTCCCTTTCGATTTCTGGAAGGCACAACATCAGAATCTCCTTCTCTGTCATTGTTAGTTACATTGACTGGATGCTTACATTACACACAGTGCCAATATCATAGTTTCTGGGTTGAAAAATGTAAGTCAGAAGTTCCATGAATTTGGGTAAAATGACAGCTGCAGCCCACAAACATATGGTCAAGCACGATAACTTGCGTATTGGTCCTAGGGGTTGAAAAAGAATTAGGGGTTTAAAAAGAAGGCACAACATCAGAATCTCCTTCTCTGTCATTGTTAGTTAAATTGACTGGATGCTTACATTACACATAGTGCCAATATCATAGTTTCTGGGTTGAAAAATGTAAGAAGTTCCATGAATTTGGGTAAAATGACAGCTGCAGCCCACAAACCTATGGTCAAGCACGATAACTTGCATATTGGTCCTAGGTTGAAAAAGAATTATGGGTTTCCTGGAGAGGAGTATTTTGTGGTGATAAAGTAGTTTAGATCCCTTATTTGGAGTATGTATAGGGTTTAGTCTTGAACTTGAGCTGATTGGTGTATTTTGTTTCTTTGAAACAGTCAGATTTCTGTGCCCGATTGTGTATGCATTTGCTAGTACATGAATATATTAGTGTTTTTTTTAAGCGTTGTTTTGCACAATTTATTTCTACAGGTTAAGCCTGCTTGTTTGAAGTTCCTGTTTAGATTACACCTTTTCTTTTTCGTACCTTTTCTGCCTATATGTTGTTAAACTCCTGTTCTTATGTTTTATCTTAAAATTACATCAGAAGCAAATCTCTCTTATGCTGTTTGTTGGCTCTTCATTTCTAATGCTCCACTTGATAGTTGAAACCTGTTTTGTTGGTGGATGAAAGATCTTAATTATTTTAAAAATTTTGAATGTTGTATATGGTTTCTAGGTTGACACGTTACAAAGGTTTTAAGGAGGGGCACAAAAGAATTCTTGTGGCAACTGATCTGGTTGGCAGAGGGATAGATATTGAGCGTGTAAACATTGTGATTAATTATGACATGCCTGATTCCGCTGACACCTACTTGCACAGGGTTTGTACCGCTCATCCATCATGATTTGGCCACAGTTTGTTTATTGCGTTGGCCTATAATACTTGACTGGATTTTTATTTTGCTGATTACTGTGTTATTCAAAATCTTGCCAGGTGGGTAGAGCCGGTCGATTTGGTACCAAGGGGCTGGCAATTACATTTGTGTCCTCTGCTTCTGACTCGGATGTTCTTAATCAGGTTAGCAAGCCGTATTTGGCAACAATGACTTCTTTAATTCTTCTCTTGCCAGTTCTAACTGTTCTCCAAAATATCTGCTTGGTTCAATTGTAGGTGCAAGAGAGGTTTGAGGTTGACATAAAAGAGCTTCCGGAGCAAATTGATACGTCTACATACAGTATGTCTCTTTACTTTTTTCTACTTTATTCCACTGTTCATGCATCTGCTGAAAGAAAGAATTAAACAAAATTTGAATTATAAAACAAAATTTGATTGGTAAAATTCCCTAAAATCACCCACATTTTAATTTTAAAATTACTCTTAAACACTAAAATATTCATGGCCTAGTAGGAAGCTCCTTGTATAATAGTATGAAATAGAAATCTTCTTATCAGCTTGGTTGTTTATTTTTCAAGCTTTTAGGAGTTTATTGGGTAATCTCATTTTTGTCTGGTCGGTATTATTTGCAGTGCCATCATAGGGATTTTGTTTAGAGCACGCCAGCTGCTTTCAGCGTAGAGGCGTAGCTGGACCCTGATGTTGCAAGACAATCTGTATCGTCTCTCTGTGGTCTACAATTGCCACATTCGGAAATGGCCTGGGGCTTCCTGTTTACCCATCTATAGTTGGTAAAAGGCTGTTAGACTTAATTTTTTTTCTTGGTTGTAATTTTGTTTTGGGGAAACCGATGAAACATCTCCTGTGTAGAATAGCAAAACCTAACTCTGTTAGAGCGAGAGAATTACTTCCTGTTCTGGTTTTGTGACTGTTTATGAGTTTGAAGATTTATTATTAGATTGCTGTAGTCAGAATAGATTGGTTAATAGAAAAACTAATTTAGTAATGTTTTACATTATAAATTGTAGTTGGGATCTTTTTGAGATGTTGCAACAACTTCAAAGGTACATGATAGATCCTGTATTCAAAATTTCAAAGTATAATTCTTTGCAGCAATAATTCTGTATTGTATTTGCGTTTATGTATTTGTTTCATTTTTTATCCTTTTTTCTACGGAAAATGCTAAACTTACTGTATTTTCCTACTGCCACTATGGTTGTGTTATAATCTCACATCTCTTGTGATTTGCGTTTTTTTTTTTAAATTGACACAAATACCACTCCTAAATAGCTTAGGCAGGAAGTGCATCACACCTCGGGGTGATGTGAAAAGATACCTACGGTCGAGTACTTGGACTTGTTTTCTTAATGTAATCTATGAAAATCTTAAATATTTTTATGTCACCTTTTTAAATGAATAGAAGGGATTGAATTACCAGATATGCTCGCATTGGAGCTTGTGACATTCGTACATTTTTTTTAAGGGTGCTGTTAATGGAGGAACCAAAATGGATGGGGATGGCTTGGTTAGGGGGTGGACCAAAATAGATGAGGTCAAACTTTAGTAAAACTAAAGGGGTGGGTTGGCTTGGTTAAGGGGTGGACCAAGATGCTCCCGGAAAATGCTCTCCAGATCGGCCATAAGTGACCGAAAAACAAATGTAAATCGTCACTTCTGGTGAGTGTTAGTATTCGGTGACGTCTTCTGGTTGAGTGCAAGTATTTGGTCAACAATGGGCTAAAAATGGCCGATTCATCTTATGTTAATTGGCATCGTGTACCCGAGTTCTATCAATGAAATCGGATTTGCAGTGCCGAATTAATTGAAAAATTTTGTTTCCAAAATTCGTATTTTTTTATTTAAAAACTGAAAATATATTATCAAATATATATTGCAATTGATGCGAAGGAATTTATTCCGATCAGATTCGCCCATCTACCTCTCTTTCTCCTCTCCTAATTTTAGATCTGTTCCATAATTTCGCCAGAAATTTCACATATGTTCCTCCTTTCTCTTTTTCTTTTGGCTTGGTGGCGGAGGTGGTAGCAGTAGTTGAAGATTGGGTCATTTGGGCCGGCCCAGCCTATCATCTAACCATGCTGTGCTGGTCCATCACGGCCCCACCTCTATCCCCTCTAGTAAAAATAAGCGGTAGTGCTAGGGTTACCGAAAAACGAATAATCTATAGAAAAGAACAATTTTGGATTTGACGCAAATCACGAGGGTATGTAACGCAAATCACGAAGATGTGTAAATACACACTACCGTCATATTAAATTCTGTAGGTTTTTCTGTAAGATTCTGCTGTAAGTATAGCATTACCCAAAAATAAGCTACAAAAGTTTGTACTCAAAGTTCATTTAACCAAGTCATCCTTCCGTCCATTCAGATTCCTCTATTAATAGCACCTTTTTTACAAATTAGACCAAAATTAAAAAAAAAAATGCACCTCCTATACGAATGTCAGAAGTGCTCAAATTTCCCGTGATACAGGGGGGTTCAGCGTTCTTCTCAGAGTTCTCTCTGGTTTAAGATGAATCCGTTTCTTAGTAACGGGAAACACCCCTTTCCTATGGCGCTCCCGCTCCCAATCCGCAGATTGAGAGCGGATGCTCCCAAAATTTTGAATCCGCGCACCCAATATTTGGGAACCGCGCTTGGAGATAAATCATTTAATTTAACAAATGCTTGGAGCACAAGCATATTTATAAGAGCTCCCAAAGGTCTCCCCTCTTTACTCTATCCAATGTGGGACTAAAATTGATTCAATAGATATGTACAACATCAGTAAATAATTTATAAGACCTCTTGGAGGTCTCCCCTCTTTACTCTATCCTATGTGGGACTAAATTCTTTAGAAAGTAAAACTTGAAGTTCTCTTGAGTGAATCTCAACTTTATTACAACAATGTAACCATTTGGTCCATTTTAATTAATAAATATAATTTTAAAAAATAAAATAAAATAATAAATGAAATACCAGCATGCTTTTATAAATGCACTAATTTAAGATGCCCTTTGACTATTAAGTAAATTAATGAGTATAAATTATAGAACTCAATAACTTCACAACATTTTAGATATTCTACCTATCTTTTCTCACACTCTAATTACACCCACATGTTGGGCCAAATAGAGTTGATCCAAGGGTTATTTTTATTGTGAAGATTATGGCTACCCCTCATCATGCAGAAATCCAAAAAATAATCACATAATTTAACTTTTAACCCCATTAAAAGATTACTGAAACTCAGGAGATGATGAATTTATTAAGCACTTTAATTATTTTTGTGGGGTATTTTCGAATTATATATATACACACAGGCACTTCTAAGGCGCTCTGAACCTTAGGAAAATTTTAATTAGGCGCTCTCCCGCTCCCGCTCCCGCTCCGCGCTCTGCTTACTTAGATCCGTTTAGATGTTCTAAAATTAAGGATCTGGTTTGAATAACAATCAGTTTTAGAATGGTCCTTTAACCAAAATTGGACGTTAGTTACGAGATCAGTGGGTCCTAGGACCATTCTACTTTGACTGTAAACTTAAGGCTTGTTATACGGATCTGACTTGCTATGGCACGTTGCAGCAGGGTGCCGTATATTGTAGGTGTTGGCAACTCACGATGAGGTGAAGGAAATGGAAATTTCATTACCTAACACCCAAATCCCAACCACTTGCTACTCCATTTTTTTTTCTTTTTCTTTCGTAGTGAAGAGCTAGGTGAGCATGTTCTTTATGAGATCCGGAATCTGATGCTAACAGAAATTACACTCAAATTTAAACCGTCAACAACAACAAATACTACCAACTGCGTTCGCTGGCACATGCATAGCTTCAAAATTTTACCCTTACAAGAATCTATAATAGTTAGTATTCATGTTTTTATATCCATTGAGGAAAGGAGGAATTCCATTGAAGGCTTCATAATTGGCTATTATCAGAGGAGAAGCAGGATTCAAACCTAAGGGCGTCAATGGGTACTCATATATTCGGAATTGAAGGACGGCCAAAACATAAAAAGGGTTATATGGTAGGAGCTACAATAGAAAAGCCATTTTTAGTGACGGGCAGTGCAAAAACTTGTTCTTGATTTACGAAAACATATAAGGATAATGCTATATGTACTCTTAGGATGATCGAAATATGACGTGGTGAAATTTGCTTTCGAACTTTACACAAAGTAGATCTCACCACTTCAAATTTCCGTCATCCAGGAGTCAAACAAAGAATACAAATAGCATTATCCAATATATAAATGTTACATTATAAAGGTGTATTTCAAAAGTCACTGGCTATGACATGGCCAGTATGTGCCTCAGCCACACTGGCTATCATATCAGCAGATCCTCTTGAGCAAACACCAAGACCCATGCACTCAGGAGTACTCCACAGTGATCTCCAAGCAAGAATATGCGCTCCAGCTCCACCCTGATGTGGGGGATACCAATGAAAGAACAGTCGCAACAAAATTTTATCAAATTGGCAAGAGGTGGGAGTCAAACGGCAAGCAACATTGAGGAATGAAGTAAAAATATCTTTTAGCGAGAATGATTGTCATGGTGAGGAATCTTCAGCAAAAAAAAATAAAAATAAAAATTTCATTCCTAATGTGGGCCCTTCAAGTAAGTGTAACAGTGTAGGAATATGTAGAATTCATGGGCCGGTGAAGTAGATTTTCCGTGTTATAATGAATATATTATGCTACTTTTTAAAAAATAGGACCTCCATCTTATTCCAATATTTCAAAAACACTTGTCCTTTTAAAAACATATCCTTAAAGTCGTTATGTACCGGGCCCCTGGCTGTTAAGTTATATCATTGTAACGATGATATCATATAAGAGTTCGGATCGGCTGACTGCCTTATACGTAGAGGTTATGTGTACAAGTTCGTATAGGTCCTATATGAGGTTGATCCGAGGACTTTTTTTAGTGATAATGTTTCCATCACTATGTAGATCATCTTCACCAAAAATCAGTTGATTCTAAAACTTATAATCCCATAAAAAATTAATTTTTTTTTCTCATCGTTTATTTTTCACCGTTAAATTTTAATCAACTTCCTCTTAATTTTTGATAGGTCTAGAGGTTTTAGAATGAACTGATTTTTTGTAGAGATGATCTACAGTGAGGAGGACATCCTCACAAAATCTCAGCCTTTAAATCAACTTTAAGTTGGTCCCACATAAGCCTATACATATAAGGTTGTAAGCCAATCTATTCTCATCATATAATCGAGGTTGTTATTTTGTTAAAAACATTAAAAAGTGTAAAAAGCTATTTGGTTTCTTTTTATGTTATAATAATAATTATAAACTTTTTATTTATTTATTTAATAACTGCCAATTTTGACCTTGTAATGGTAACGCCCTTTACGGTTTACAAATATTACTTAATCGTAATTATTTTCAAATTTTTTAGGCTTATAGGTAATTTTTTCTTGCCCTAATGTATGTATAATGCATGGACATCGGACATGCGAGAGACTAGCTAATACAAAAGCCAAGTCTTCTTACTCATTCTCTTCAAACCTAATTTCAAGGGGATATTAACTAACAAGACTCTTTCCTTCCTCTTTTTAAGCAATCTTTTCCCCCAAAATATCTCATCCTCATTATATATTATTCATAGTTTTTCTCATTTCATCCATCTACTTTCACCTTCATACTCATACTGTACTGCCATTGCAATACTAAAGTTAATTACACAAATCCACGGTTTGAACTTTCCTTAATTCTTTTTCTCTCTCTTTTTTTCAATATTTCTTTTATTTTTTCCTTAAAATTTTCTTTTCCTGCCATATTTGATCAAAGAATTATTCT
Organism: Macleaya cordata; assembly: GCA_002174775.1. Taxonomy (NCBI): domain Eukaryota; kingdom Viridiplantae; phylum Streptophyta; class Magnoliopsida; order Ranunculales; family Papaveraceae; genus Macleaya; species Macleaya cordata. The sequence goes on from MVGT01004293.1 coordinate 28,872, forward strand.
CTTTTGTTAAAGTTTAGCTATTTTTTTTTTCTAATATATAAATTTCAATTTTTTAAGATTACGTTTGAATATTTATTATTAAAATAACTTTTAGGTAATTTTATTCTGTCCATTGTTTTATTAAAGTATATATAATAACTCATACATGTTAGATTAAGTACGTAATAAGTAATACTATTTAACGTACGTAACTTATTAATATCAAAGTTACAGTTATTAAATATTTTGTTCCTTTTAATACCAAATATATCCTATATATTATTATAAAAAAACTTATAATTTTATATACTTTTGTCAAGGGAAAATGTAAAAAAAATTAAGGTTAACTAATAAAGTTTAACAATAAATTAGTGCATTTTTTTCTTCTAATAATGGAGCTGTTGGTCAGGTATAAATACAAACAAAGACGTAAAACATATAATTTTGTTTTAGAAAACTTTTTGTTCTAATCATGTAGAAATAAGATGAATGAAATTATTATCTGAAAAGTATTTTTTATTTTTTGTTTTGTAGATCAAAGTGCATTTGGCTTTGAAAACAGGAGTTTTTTGAGGAGCATTTTGTGTTTTCTTACTTTATCAAATGATATATATGGTAATAATAAACTTAAATCATTTGTAGTTTTTTTAATTTTTTTATTTGGTAGAAACTCATTTTTTTTTTCATTTTACAGGGTATATTTGAAAAAATTCTAACTTTTGGCGTCATTTTCTCGACGCTTGCTTGCGTACATGCTGATTTTAACGTATTAGATTTTGGAGCTGTTGCTGATGGAAAAATGGACGATAAAGATGTAACTAATATTTCAATTTTTATACTGTCAAAATGAGTTATTTTCACTAAATTAAGATCATGATATTATAAATACAATATTATTTTTGATTTTGAGAATTTCTTTGATATATTTATTTTTAGGCATTTGTGAAGGGGTGGGCTGCCGCGTGTCAAGCTATGACACCAACAACACTAGTTGTTCCACAAGGAAAGTCATTTTTATTGAGTCCCACAACTTTCAATGGCCCTTGCAAGGCTAATATCAACTTTTTGGTATATATAATTTTTTTCTTTAAATAATTCCACTAAAATTGAGTTAATTAAATTAAATTAAAATACTGTACTTCAGTGTTTCATGCTTGTTAATAATTTCCTCGCTTTAAATTTTTTTTTTTTTTTAATATATCCCTATATATTGTTTAATTTTCAGCTTCTTGGAACAATTGTTGCACCGGACAAACCTGCAGCATGGAAGGGGATGGACCAAGGCAGATGGATAATATTCCAAGATGTGACAGGTCTCACTCTAAGTGGTACGGGCATGCTGAATGGAAGTGGTAAGGGTTGGTGGGATCAATCTTGCAGAGACCATCCGTCACTACCAGTACGTGCATACTATATACTCATGCAATGCAAATTTAAATCCAAATTGCAACCTATATTTCTTTATTTTTCTATTTTTTTTGTGAAATTTAATAATTATTTGCATAATATATTTTTTGATAGGGATGCACGAAATTGGCACCAACTGTAAGTATTATTTAATATAATTTTTTAGAAAAATAAAATGAATTCACCAAAAAATAAATAAAAATGTGTAAGTTTATAATATATGTCGTGTGCATTGCGTTGCATGGGATATGGGATGGGATGGGAAGGCAGGCTTTAAGCTTCTTATCGGTGAACAATAGTCAGTTGAGAGAAATCCACATGATGAACAGCCCCCAAACTCACATTCTCCTCATGGGTGTCTATGGCTTCGATGTCGATCACATCGACGTTAACTCTCCCGAAGATAGTCCAAACACCGATGGGATTCACCTCCAATTTGCCAAACAGATCACCATTACTAACAGCAGCTTTCACTGCGGTAATTAATAATTACCATTTTAGTATTTTACTCAACTTTTATTATTATTATTATTATTATTTTTTTGCGTATATATATATATATATAATGAATGGATATATATATTTACATACCTGTATATATACAGGTGATGACTGCATCTCGGTTGGAGATCATTGTTCAGATATTAAAGCGCACACCATTGATTGTGGACCTGGTCACGGTATAAGGTCGGTACTGGGTAGTACGAGTAGTAGTTTAAATTAACTAATCCGACGACATATGTACGTCTAATTTTTCGATCAAAAAAAAAAAATGTACGTCTAATTACATCCTTATAAATTAACGTCTAATACGTATATATAAGTATTTGTTTGGGATGGCTTTTTAATTTTATATATGCAGCATTGGAAGCTTAGGTAAGGGAGGGAGTTATGTGGAAGTAGAGGACGTTCATGTTGAGAATGCAAACTTCCACAACACCACCAATGGAGTCAGAATCAAGACTTATCAGGTAACCCACCCTACCTAGCTACATTTTTTTTTATGAACTTTTTTTTTTTTTAAAAAAAAAAGAAAAAAAGAAAAAAAGAAAAAAAGAAAAAAAGAAGATTTCACTATAAATTTTAAACTTTTTTTTATATTTTACTTTTGATCAGATTTTATGAATTTTACACTTGCCTCATTCTCTTGTTTAAATTTGTTGAATTGAAATTGTTAAGGTTGGGACGGGGTACGCTCGAGGCTTCTCATTCAAGAATATCAACTTCACTGCTGTTCAAAACCCTATAATGATCGATCAATACTACTGCATCGATGATCCTGATAAATGCAAATCCGAGGTTAATTAATTATATACCCAAAACATTAATCTTTTTTTTTTT